>ML675627.1:7296224-7341867 GCA_007922155.1 Mesoclemmys tuberculata | reverse complement strand
CGACAGACGTCAAGCTAACAGGCCTATAATTACCTGGATCACTTTTGCCTGCCATGTTTTCCTATCTTTTCTCTGTGCCTGGCATGTTCAGATCCTCTCTGACAAAATGACTGCAGCGACCTACATAAACAGGCAAGGGGGCACCAAGTCCCGGTTGTTCTGTGCAGAGTCCATCCGCGTCTGGAACTGGTGTATTTGCCACAATGTCACACTTCATGTGGTGTACCTCCCAGATCGGCAGAACTCTCTGGTGAATGTGCTCATCCGCACCTGGTACCTCAGTCATGAGTGGGAGCTATGTGACCCCCATTCTCCATTCCGTCTACCTTGCTTGGGGGGCACCCCTCACTGGGACCTTTTCACCACTCTCAAAAACTGTATATCCCTCTCCCCTGCTCTTGGGGGGAGTCAAGGGGGTGCATTTTCCAGGGCAATGCTCTCCTCTTGTGGTGGGTTGATCTCAACTACGCCTTTTCCCGCTTCCCTCCTTCCCCAAACTGTGCAAGTTCTGCTGCAATCGGGCCACTGTCCTATTAGTAGCCCCATTCTGGCCCTGTCAGTTTTCATTTCCAGACCTACTGAGACTCTCCACCGGCTCCCCAATCCACCTTGCCACGCTGTCAGACCTCCTTTCCCAGGACCAGGGCAGAATCTGTCATCCAGGCAAGCCGTTTCACCTCATGGCCTGGTTGTTGGATGGGGCTCACATGTAGACAACACCTGTTCAACACTGCTGCGACATACTTACACACAGCAGATGAGTTTCCACATGAACATGCTACGCAGCAAAATGGAAATGCTTCACCTTCTGGGCCTCCCTCTCGGTGATGTCTCTGTCCTCACCATCCTGGACTACGTCCTAGAACTAAGACCTCAGGCCTCATCCGTAGCTCGCTCCAGGTCCACTTGGCAGCACTTGGTGCCTTCCTCCCACTGGTGAATGGCTACCTTGTGTTTACCCACCCCACAGACATCTATTTTCTGAAGGAGCTGATGAACAACTATCCACTAGTACTTAAACCTACACCCCCCCCAGGACCTCAATCTTGTACTCTGCTCCCTCACCAAATCCCCCTTTGAGGCCCTGGCCACATGCGCGCTCTCTCCCACCTATTCACGAGAGTCATCTTTCTTCTGGCCATCACTTCTGCTAGGTGGGTTAGTAAATTGGCAGCCATGATGGCCAACCTTCCCGTCCCCCTCCTCTCCCCCACCTACCTCCCTATATGGTGTTTCATAAAGATAAAGTCTCCTTTATACCTTCGCCTTAAGTTTTTCCTGAAAGTGGTCTCAGGGTTTCACCTCAACCAGTCCATCCACCTCCCAGTCTTTCTTCCCAAGCCGTATGCCACTCTGGTGGTCAGGACTCTGCACTCACTTGACATCTGCTGTGCACTTGTGTTCTACCTAAACAGAACCTGCATGCCTCTGCCTCTTCATGGTCTCTGCAGAGAGGGCCCAAGGCCAAATCATTTCTTTTTATCACAGGTCAAAGTGGGTCTGTTCATGCATCAGAGAGTGCTATGTGCAGCCTAACACCACACCAGCCAGCCAGATTATGGCCTACTCAACATGGATGCACGTGACCACCTCCACCCCCTGGGTGGACGTCTCCTGGCACAATATATGCTGGGTGGCAGCCTAGCACTCTGTGCATACTTAACCACCTATTACATCGTTGCTCGGGAAGCAATGGAAGATGCGGACGTAGGCCCCACCATCCTGCAGATGGCAATACCTCTTACATCCTTGCACCCACTTCCAAACAGATCACTGCTTGATGCTCACTTGCTTTTGGAATATATATATATAGGGACCATCACTCAAAGAAGAAGAGGAGATGACTTACCTGTAATTGGAGAGATTTATGGTCTTTGAGCTTTATGGTCCCTATTTATATTCCAATCTCTCCTGGAGCACGAGACAATGTATGATGCTCATGCAGGTCAATGGACACTGCTACTGAAAACTTCCAGTATATGGCATGCATATGCACTCTGTGTTTGAAATACAAATAGGGACTACATATCTCAAAGAACCTCCAGTTTCAGGTAAGTAATTTTCTTTGCCAAGATTAAAAGCTATTGAGTGGCAAGGGGGAGAAGAAATGCATAGTGAAACTTGGATGTATTTCTCACCCAAATAAATCAGTCTTAACTGATCTCCTTAGATGGGCAGCTGCTGATTTTTCTGACTCTTCTTCTCCATTAGGTTTAAGAAATACAAGCAAGCTGGGAGCCATTCCAACTCGTTTCGCTTGTCCAATGGCCGAACAGATGACACAGGTGAATCTTTGCTTTCCATTCTGACTGTATGACCCCACCCAGAAAAATGTGGGTTTTGTCTTCCTCTAGTGACTAGTTCACATAACTGATTAATGAGTTTGCTACAGCTGCTAAATTGGGAACATTTTCCTTAAGCTCAAGCAGTGGGGACTCAGGCTTTTATGAGTGAAAGTCCTAAGCTCAAATCTTGCTGTTGGTTATAAAAGACTCAAGGAGCTCATCCGTTAGCTTAACACAGAGAAGGCCGAGAAGTGACTTGATCAATCTACAAGTACCTGCATGGGGAACAGAAATTTGATAATAGAATGCTCTCTAATCTAGCAAACAAAGGTGTAACAATAATAATTGTGTGGAAGTTGAAGCTAAACATTCAGACTAGAAATAAGGTACAAACATTTAACAGTGAGGGTGATTAACCATTGGAACAACCTATCAAGGGTTGTGGTGGATTCTCCATCGCTGGTAATTTTTAAATCAAGGTTGAATGTTTTTCTAAAAGATCAGCTCTAGTTCAAACTGGAATTAATTCGTGGAAGTCCTATGGCGTATACAGTAGGTCAGACTAGATGATCACAGCAGTCTCTCTTCTGGGTTTATAATCTATGTATAATGGTACTAAGTGTAACACCTCTTATATTTTTAATTGAACTGGTACAGCTCTCCCCTTGTTTTGGAGTAAATTACCTTCTAGTGCTTGCTCACGTCGATTCCAAGTAGGTGTGCATGCCGGGTGCACAGCTGCCGGAAAGTTTTCTCCCAGAGTACCTGTAGGGTTGGCTATGGAGCCCTCTGGAGTCACGCCTCCATGGTGCTTTTTATAGGGCTCCACTGACCCTCCCCTCCTCAGTTCCTTCTTACCACCCATGACAGTCACTGGAACAGCCGGTTTCTCTTGCTTTGCAAGTGATTCCCCCCTTTTTTGTTCTCTCTGTTAAGTACCTGTAAATAGTTAAAAGTAATTAAGATTAGTTGTTAGTATAGCTTGGGATAGTACTCCAAATTAGTGGGTAGTTCCAGTTCTCCCCTGGCCTCCTTGGGGTTGGGGCATGCCTGGCTTCAAGCTGTGCAGGTCCTGCAAGAAGCCTATGCCCAGAGATGACACACACTCCTTCTGTGTTAAGTGCCTGAGAGAGTCACACCTGCGGGAGCATTGTAAAATTTGTAGGAGCTTCCATCTGAGGACTCACAAGGAGAGGAATCAAAGACTTAAATTCCTGATGATGGAAAAGGCTCTTTGTCCTACAGACGCTTCGGTGGAGCAAGGTCCCAGCAAATGTCTTGGTGCGGAGTGCTCCGACATTGATGAGAGAAGGACTTTCCTAAGGAGCCATGTTGCCAACATACCTCCCCGGCACCGAAGGCCTCGGCACATGGGTCACAGTGGCACCATTCCCATTCCCCGGTGCCACACAAGAAGAGGAGGTTGGGGAGGGGGCGCGCACCCACAGCAAGATCGTCAGGAAGAGAAGTGGGCAAAATGAGACCCGTGCTGGGCCGCTTAAGCCCTATCCCACAAGGTGAGGCACCATTGACTCCAGCCCCAGGAAGCCCGAGGACAATACTGGAGGAGGGTTTGCAACTCCCCTCCACTCCTCATACTTTTGAGGCAGCAAGGGAGCTGACAGAAGAGACAGCCCTGCCAGCCCAGCCTAGGCGAGAGCGAGTGCAAGCCCTGCCACCAAAGAAGACCTCAGTGCTGTCCAAGGGCAAATTGGTGCTGATGGCTAGGGCTTGCTCACCTCAGCACTGCTCCTCAGTATTGTCCAGCACTACACTGCCATGGTCCTCGTGCAATGAGAGGCTCTCCTTGGACTCGGGGGCATAGTCTGTTACATCTAGGAGAGGCCAATACCAGAGCAGGCAAAGGGTGGAGGGGCCATCCTCCCCCCGCAGTGCAGTGGCTACCCCAATAACAGATGCTGCCGCAGTGACCATTCTGGACCCTGTGTGTGTACCATCAGACCCAAGGGTCCCAGTTGGGCAGGTTGTATTCCTTTACTTCGGAATACAGACCCTGGCCTTCCCATTCAGTGAGTGCCCCACTGGACGCCAGTGACATCTCGGACCTGGGCACTGAGTTGAATGAGCCCTGGGAGCCCAGCACCGTGGGGAGCGAGACGACACTGCATGATTCAGCCACTGCTGAGGGGCAGGAATCTGCAGTGCCTTTGAAGGAGTCGTTGTCCTCATCTCCTAATGAGGCTGTAGAAGGAGCTACCCCGGCTTCCATCCCAGACGACAACAGGCACACCAGGAGCTATTGCGCAGGGTAGCTCAAAACATGGGCCTCCAAACTGAGGAGGTGGTGGAGGACATGGACCCCATGGTGGACATACTGGTTCTGGAGGGTCCTTCCAGGGTCGCCCTTCCACTGATTAAAACCATTAGGGAGATCACACAGACCTTGTGGCAGACCCCTGCCCCTCTACCCCCCACTGCTAAGAAGGTGAGGAGGAAATATTTCCTGCTATCTAAGGAACATGAGAATTTTTATACCCACCTCATGCCAGGGTCGTTGCTGGTGGCCACTGCTAATGAAACAAGAACAGCAAGGGCCAATGCCGAAGGCCAAGGATGTAAAAAATGTGGAGCTCTTTGGGTGGAATGTGTATTCCACCAGGGGCCTCCAATTTAGGATAGTGAGTCAACAGGCGATCCTAAGTAGGTATGTCTACAACTCCTGGGTGTCAATGGATAAGCTCAATGAAGCAGTGCAGCTGGACTGCAAGTCCGAGTTCATGGCAATGGTTAAAGAGGGCAAGGCAGTCTCCAGGATTCTGCTCCAGTCTGCTTTGGACGCAGCAGATGCGGTGGCCTGCACTATGTCTTCAGGGGTGACCACGAGGAGAAGCTCTTGGCTGCAGGCCTCGGGCCTCCCACAGGAGTTCCAGACGACCGTCCAGGATCTCCCATTCAAAGACCGACTTTATTCTCATCCCAGACGGACTCTAAGCTACAGAGCCTGAAGGACTTGAGAACCATCCTGAAATTCTTGGGTCTGCATACGCTGGCACCGCAAAGGAAGCCATTCAAGCCATAGACCATGCCTTACTTCTACCAGTCGAGACAGGACTACAGCCATAGAAAGGGAAGAAATGGCAGGAGGAATACCCACCATGCCTCTGGCCAGAATCAGGGCCAGTCGCAGCAGTCCTCTGGCCCAAAGACGACGCTCCAGTCACAGGCCCAGATCCAGCCCATCCCTTGTTTCTAAACCGTTTATCCCAATTTTACGTCACACCAGTGGGTCTTGCACATGGTAAAATTGGGATATTCGCTCCAGTTTTCTTCCCTGCCTTCTTTCCTCTCATGAGCATCTGCTTCTTCAAGAGTGCAGTCGCTTCAAAGGTTAGGGGCAGTGGAAGAGGTCCCTCGTGATCTGAGGAGAAAGGGGTTTTACTTTTGTTACTTTCTAATCCCGACAGTCAAAGGGGGACTTTGTCCTATTCCCGAACTGCAAAACCTCAACAAGTTCATGAGGAAAGTGAAATTCTGCATGGTATCCTGGCCTCCATCATTCCCTCCCTGGATCCGGGAGACTGGTATACTGCCCTTGACTTGAAAGACGCATACTTGCACTTAGCCATTGTGCCAAGACACAGGAGGTTCCTCCGCTTTGTAGTTGATCAGATGCATCTACAGTTTACCGTCCTGCCCTTTGGTCTATTGGTGGCACCCGAGTGTTCACCAATGCCTGTTGGCAGTCGTACCTTCTTGAGGAGGCAGAGGATTCAGGGCTTTCCCTACCTTGACAATTGGCTGGTCCAGGGGCGCACTAGGGCTCAAATAGAGGCACATCTCGTGGTGATAAGGGTTACCTTTGACAGACTAGGCCTTATGATCAACAAGCAGAAATTGACACTGGTTCCCATGCAGAGAATAGCATTCATTAGAGTGGTGCTGGACTTGGGACAGGTCACGGTGTCCCTTTCCCGAGCTCAGTTCCTGGCTATGAGAGACATGATACAGGACTTGAAAAAGCATCCCCTCTCCACAGCTTGAAACTCCTTAAAACTGCTGGGACATATGGCAGCATGCACTTCTGGTCCAGCACGCAAGGCTACCACTGAGGCAACTGTAGGCCTGGTTAGCCACGGCATATTGCCCAGTATACGCCATCATAGACAAGGGAGTGTCTCTACCCCCCTGAAGTTCTAGTTTCTCTGGACTGGTGGTTCGAGCCTCAATGGGAATGTGCTGGACTCCCTTTCCTGTTGCCCCAACCGTCTTTGTGTCTGGTCACAGATGTGTCAGACATGGGGTGGGGGCCCATCTGGGCAAACTAAAGATACAGGGCCTATGGACCCAGTCAGACCTGCCGCTACATATCAGCGTGAGGGAGCTAAGAGTGGTATGTCTGGCATGCCAAGCTTTTCAGGACTATCTAATGGGCAGGGTGATATCGGCTCTGACAGACAATACAGCAGTGATGTTTTATATAAACTAACAGGGTGAAGCTTGCTCCTCTCCCTTGTGCTGGGAAGCCCTCAGTCTGTGGGAATTCTGCGTCACTGGGTCAATTCACCTTGTGGCATCATACCTTCCAGGGTGCCAAAACGCATTGGCAGACAACCTCAGCAGGTCCTTCCTTATTCATGAGTGGTTGATTCGATCGGATGTGTTGGCCAATACCTTCCAGAGGTGGGGCGTTCTCCAGGTGGACCTATTTGCCACAGAGCTCAACAAGAAATGCAGAAACTTTTGCTCTTTTCAGAAGCACAGCCCTGGGTCCCTTGCAGATGCATTTCTCATCCCATGGACAGACCAGCTGTTCTATGCCTTCCCACTGACCCCTTTTATCCACAAGGTGTTGGTGAAGATCCAGCAGGACAGAGCCGCTGTAATTCTAATAGCCCCGGCTTGGTGCCGTCAGCAGTGGTTACAACCCTGCTCGATCTTTCTGTGGAAATGCCAATCACTCTGCCTCTTCTCCCAGACCTGCGCATCCAGAAAAGGGCATGCTGAGGCACCCCATCCTTGATACATTGCACCTCATGGCATGGAACCTTTGTGGTTGAACCCTAGGGAACTAGTGTGTTCAGAGCAAGTCGGGGAGGTTCTCCTTAGTAGGAAAGCCTCTATTAGGGCTACCTGCCTAGCAAAGTGGTTTTCGATGCGGGTAGCAGCAAAGAGTGTCCCACCTTTGAAAGTGCCAATTCCGATGACATTGGACTACTTTGCTCCACCTGAAGCAGCAGGGCTTATCGGGGTCTTCGGTTAAGGTCCATTTGGCAGCCATTTCAGCATTCTACTCTGGGGAGGTGGGCAGCTTGGTTTTCACTAACCCTATGGTTAAACAGTATTTGAAAGGGTTGGGCAGACTCTACCCACCAACACAATTGCCAGTGGCCCAGTGAGACCTCAACCTTGTCCTCTCAAGGCTAACGGGCGGCCCCTGTTTGAGCCTCTTGCACCTTGTTTGCTCCTTTACTTTTCCTGGAAGGTGCCCTTTCTGATAGCCATAATATCGGCCAGAAGGGTATCTGAGCTCAGAGCGCTGATTTCAGAGCTTCCCTACATGGTTTTCTTCAAGGATAAAGTCCAGCTTTGCCCTAATCCAGCTTTTCTGCCAAATGTGGTCTCTCATTTCCATGCTAATCAGGAGGTTTCCTTCCAGTTTTCTTCAAAGCCGCACGCTAATAGTAGGGAGCGTAGGCTGCACTCTCTTGATGTCAGAGGAACTCTAGCCTTCTACGTGGAAAGGACCATGCTGTTTGTAGTGGTAGCTGATAGAATGAAGGAGAAACCAGTTTCATCTCAACACATCTCATCTTGGATCCCTTTGTTTGTCAGGGAGTGTTATGACCTGGGGAAAGTGTCAGCACCGTCAATAACTGCCCATCCCACAAAAGCCCAAGTGTCTTTTGCAGCATTTGCAAGGCAGCAGTGTGGTCCTCGATTCACACTTTCACAATGCACTATGCTGTCACTCCACAGGCGCGGAATGATGCCACTTTCAGAAGAGCAGTCCTGTAGTCGGCAGGTGTTTGAGTTCCAACTTCTTCTCCGGTGGTATGGCTTGTGAGTCACCTACTTGGAATCGACATGAGCAAGCACTTGAAGAAAAAACGGTTTCTAACCTTCCGTAACTGTTGTTCCTCAACATGTGTTGGTCATGTCCATTCCGAAACTCTCCCACCTACCCTACTGTTGGAACTGTCTGGCAAGAAGGAACTGAGAGGAGGGTCAGCGGAGCCCTATATAGTGTGCCATGGAGGCACGAATCCAGAGGGCTCCACAACCAACCCTATGGGTACTCTGGGGGAAAACTTTCTGGCGGACTGTGCACATAGTGTGCACACCTGCTTGGAATGGACATGAGCAACACATCTCAAAGAACAACTGTTAAAGAAGGTTAGTAACTGTGTTTTGTCCCGTTTTCCATTAGATGGAAAAAATGTGTTTCAACCTTCTGTAGAGATTAATTTGTTTGTAAAATACAGAAATACTTCAACTATCCAGCCTTGTGCTGTGCACCCGTCCTTAGTTACAGCTAAACAGAGCTTAGCTGGGTTAGGTGTTGCATGGGAATCTTTCAAGGAAAAGCTAAAAGCTAAATGTTTCTTTCCTCTGAGGCATCCCTGCATCTATTACCCCTAGAAAGCTGTCTGGATTTAGGTATCACATTGCTTGCTGGAGTCTGAGAGTTAGTGGACTACACCTCCATATGAAAAATTAATGGCAGTAGTCATTTCATTTTATGCTGGTTAGGTGCAGTCTTCAGGCTCCTGGGAGGTTGCCTATGCAGCCCTCAATTGGGCAAAGTTTGGGCACTGAAATGCATGCACATACATTTTCACAGAATTTTATATTTTTTAATAGTTGATCAAATGAGAGAGATGGTTTCATTCTGCTTGTTTGCAAAATTGAAATTTTTTGTTTTCCAAAACTGCATGGAATTTTTTACACGATGACATTTATCAAGTTTTGAAATAAACTGAACAATTTAAAAAAATAATTAACAAACCACAACTCTGTCTAAACCAACTGATCAAAATTAGTGGTAGCTCCCCCCCCAGTGATAATTTAATTGAAAAACAGAAAATATCAACCAAATCAAAACATTGTCATGAATTTTTTTAAAAGCCTATTTTTCACTAATTTTTTTTATTTTAAACAATTTTAAGCAGCTCTACACACACAAGCTTTGATCAGGCAAAGACTGATGCACATGCTTAACTTCACACACTGTGAGTAGTTTGAGTTCAGTGGGACTACTTACAGTGCATAAAGTTAAGCCAGAGGTCTCCTAGATGCTACTGCAGTACAAGTAATAATAATTAATGTAAGTCTTTTTAGGATCAGGATGAAAGTGGTATCTGGCATCATCTTTTGTAGTCACTGAGAGTGAGAAAACAGGCTGTCTGGAGTTAGAAAGGAAACCCACATTTCTCAAATACCAGTTTGAGGGGTAATTTTATGGCAAGTTTTGATCTTGTCCCCTTTTTCACTTTTTTATGATGTTTGGAAGGTATGAAAGAGAGGTGGTGGTGAGGTTACAGTAATGTCTGGAGGCCCCCACTCAGGATCTGGACCCTATTGGACTAGGCATTGTACAAATTCAAGACTGTGGTGACTGGAGAAATGGTGACTTTGACTCCATAAATATCAATAGACAGAAAGCTAGGCAACTGAGGGGGAAGGGATTTATTGACAGTACAGTGATTTTTTTTTTCCTCCCATGAAAAATTTTGTTTCAGTGGAAAACGTATGCCCACCTGTAATAATCAGACTGTTGAAAATTTTTCTTTGCTTTTGTTAATGCCTTTTTAAGTCCATTGACCAACATTTTGGAGAAAAAATACCTTTGTTAAAGTTTCGCCAGCCCCTACTGCTTCCATTCAAGGGCAAGAGCTGAGAGACTTTTTCAGAGGTCCAGCAAAACCAGGAGAGACCAGGCTTGACATTTCTTGACTTGTCTCATCTTAAAAAAAGAAAAAGGCAGAAAAAACACACCGTGTTCTATTTTTTAAAATCTTGGAGACTATCTTTTTCCATCCTAAGGAGGCCCAAAAAAAAAAAAAAAAAAAAGTACAAGCCCAATTTTTAAAAATCCATTGCAAGTCCCTTTTAAGACATATGACTGTGAGTCAAAACATCTGGTTTCCCTTCCTTTCCCTGCAGTTGACTAGCTTTGTGACTTTCACCATTGGGTGTCTGAAGTAGTTACCGAAATCAGAGCTGAAATGTATGCTCTGCTCCTCTGAATTCTGTTTAGGTCCTTGTACTTGAGCCCATTTTCATGGTATCAGAAATACCCTTTAGTAACACGTTAAGCCTGAAAATCAGCCCCTTTTTATTTTGGTGCTTAAGGACTTGTCTGTATGACAAACTTACACTGGTATAAACTAAGGTGTGAATTTAAATTGCTATACTTACACCAATATAACCCTCATGTGGTCACTCTTACTCTGATGTGAAGACCTTTTATTGGTTTAGCTAATGTTTCTTGGAAAGCAGTTTATACATAACCAAAAAAGCTATTGTTGTACCAGAATTACTGTGTCGATGCGAGAGAGTTGTGCAAGTATAGCTATACTAGTATGACTTATAAAACTTACCCAGGTAGACAAGGCCACAGTATGAATTTTAACGTTAGGTATCCAGGGTTGAAAATTTAGCCCAGATTGTACTCTATTGTAATTCTTTAAAATGGGGAGACTAATACCCAACCCGCAGGGATGTTAGCAGAGTTAATTCATTAATGTTTGCAAAGCATTCAGAGATTCTTGCATGGCAAATCATGTACAAGAGGCAAAAGATAATCATTCTGTAAGAGATGCAAAATTGTCCTGAAAATTTACCAAACGCAATACAGGAGCTCCCTTTACCTAGCTTTGCCGAGGTGATATCAATGGAGATATGAACACTGTTGTTAATAGTGCGTGTGGTATTGCAGAGCCTCAGAGCATGCCGCTGCTTGCCAGATCTCCCAGCACCAACAGGAAGTATCCGCCACTGCCTGTGGATAAATTGGAAGAGGAGATTAACCGGCGAATGGCAGACGACAATAAGCTCTTTCGGGAAGAATTCAACGTGAGTGCTTTAATCCCCTCTCCTCCAAACAGGCTTCAGTCATGCCGGGACATTGCACTAGGGCAACCAATGAAAGGGGTGTTTTGTTTACCAGGTTGGAGTACTTACTGTAGCAGATCGAGCCAAACCAGTCCAGGCTGCTGTTCACCTCTCGAGCTAGTCTAGGCGGTTTATCTATAGCTCTGAAAAGTAAGCAATGTTTGATGAGGTGATGATGATATAACCAATCTGTTACCCCTTTGGAACTTCACAGCTGTTACTATGCTACATGCCATGGTCACCCAGAACTTCCCAGTTATGAGGCTAGAACTCTCATCCCCCTGTCTCCTCAGGACAGGCCCCAACTTTCTGAGCTAAAAGGATAGCTGTTGAGGGTCTGGGGCATACATGACATACAGTGAAGCAGTCTTAGCCTACTCAGCAGGAGACAGTGGTACGCAGACACACCAACCAGTGTTTTTATAATAGAAATTCCCCTTGATATAGTCCATACTAATCCCAGAACAAGGGAATAGGTTGGTAAATTTCTAGCTGGGCAACATGGGTCAGAAGCAGTGGAGAGGGTTTCCGTCTCTCTCTGTTTGAATGAGTGCCTTGTTTGTGTGCCTGTCATCCAAACCATCAGCTGCTCTGGATCGGCAGGGCTCCCAGCTTTCCCCAACTTAACCTGCTGCTTGGGCCCCCACTAGACTCCTGCATCTTCTTGTTTCCTTTGTTAAAATAGGTCCCGGCATTATTTAATCCCAGGGCATGATGGTAATTGTGGTTCCATTAGGGACTCCGCCTTCTCTGTATCATTTGCAGGAGCTGCTCAGCGATAGCCATGGTGGGATGGTTACGTGAGTGAAGAGATGTAATTGTGCTGATGAGATAATGAATAGGTTTGTTTCCCATAACACGTGCCAGGCTTCAGAAGAACTGGAGCAGTAGGATTCCATATTACCTGGGCCTGTAGAGAGCTAAAGGAGAGAAAGCAGTGTCTATTGATTAGACCGTGGGACGGAGTCAGGGAGCAGATCTGGAGTCTGTTCCCAACTCAGCCCCTGTCTCTGAGTGCCCTTGGTCAGGTCACTTCTCCTCTCTATGCTTCAGTGTATCCACCTGCAAAGCAGAGATCAGAACATCTACCTCACAGAAGTGTATGAGGCTTAATTAGCTAATGTTTAGGAAAATAGTTAAGAGACTGACTGCCAGAAGCTGGGACTGGGCAACGGGATGGATCCCTCGATAATTGCCCTGCTCTGTTCATTGCCTCTGAAGCATTTGGCACCAGCCACTGTCAGAAGACAGGATCCTGGGCTAGATGGACCATTGGTCTGACCCAGTATGGCCATTCTTATGTTCTTAATCTCAAATAGAAGGTACTATAGACAAGACCCTGTTTATACAGTGGTTCTGTGACTGCAGAACTGGGCTCCAAAATGTAAGCTTAGTTTTTCTAATCTTTATGGCTGCAAAGAAAACCTTAAAAACATTACATGGCTGTTAAACAGTGCAGTGTTGTCCTCCAGAGTCTGCAAACTGCCGACAAGTGAAGTTGTAGGTGAGAGAGACGTTATCCTAGTTATTTGTGTGGTGCTAACCCAGAAACCTAATAGAGACAATTGAATTGTCAGCACTGCTACCACTTTCTTCACCAGTCATTTCTGCTGGCACATTAAGGTATTGTGCTTATCTCACAATCCAAAATTGTTTCCCATGCCTCCCAAAGTGCCTGCACCTCAGCTGTCTTGCATGCAGCTGGCAAAACCCACGGCTTCCCCTGATAACACCTTGGATGCAGTTAAATCTTGCCAATACAAAAATCTGTGCCACACTGAAAATTAATAATGTAGGGAGGAAAGTAAAATAACTGAATTAAATATCAAAATAAATCACTGAGCTGCTGTATTTAATGTATTCTCATGGTTAATTCAAGAAAGTCTTCCAGAACTGCTACAGGATTTTCAGCACTGGAATTACAAAATTTAGGTCTAATTTTCACCAGAATATGCAGGACCTTGGTTATAGAATTACAATACATTACTGTGATAAAGCCACCAGAATGCCTTGTGACATAGCCAAAAATTTCCTCTCTCCCAACTGGTGTTGGGCCAGTTGGTTGCTGCCATTTACTCCAGGAATGGCTGCGTTTCAGTAATTTGGTGTGTAGTGTAGTCAGTAAACTTCTTTGGGATAATTTCTGATGAAAGGTGAATTGCGCCCAGGACTTCTGTCCCCAAAGCACAAGCCTCTATCTCTTGAGCCGAAGGAATAACTCTTTAGTTGGTAGCAGCAGGAGGTTCTTATGCTCTTGTGTGGGCCAGCCAGTAGAAGAAGACATATAGCACACACTGAGCTAGTGGACTACATAAATTTACCAATGCTGAGAAATCCCACTCTCCTCCTCTCAAGCCTAAATTCCTTCTACTTCCGCCAATTGTGGACTAAATCGCATGGTGATAATATCTGATTTACTGTGACTGAAAATTATTACCCTCTGCAGCCTATTTGGTGGCCTGCATGAAACAACTCAGTAGGTCTCAGTCCAGTTCCTCCTGATGGTGAGTCTGCATCATGGCATCGGCACATTTAGTTCCAGTTGCCCATCTTGCCAGAGAGGCAGTCTGTGGAGAATGAATCCTCTGTGACACCTAGGAGGGGGGGTCTGTCCAGGTCAGGGTCATGCAGTGAGGAGAAGCTTGTGCCAATGCTGTCTGTGCTCTCTGGAGGGAGGACGTTACTTTCCAAGAACGTCAGGCTGGTACCTTTCAAACAACACTCAATTCACTTGACTTCATTTTTTAAAGAAAAAAAGCCCACGGCCCCTGTACTCAGAATGAGTTTATTGTACTGTAGAATGCCCCGCCCATCTAACATGGGGTGGGGTGACTCCTGGGACATGGGGCTGAGCAGCCAGCTCCAAGCCCTAATTCAGTCTGCCATTTGGGATCTATCAACCCGAGGTCACTCCTGAAGAGCTGGCCTACACCTGCCCTGTCTCTGGTGTGCTGATGGGATGTTTTGGTTTGTGTTGGAGGGGGATTTGCTGCCACCTTCTGTTTGTGGATAATATGGCACCTTATTTCATGTTGGGTGAAATTTGCTCCCTGCAAGGAGGGCTGCACTTGTTTAAGCAGTTACCTGTGTGTCTATTCCATCTCCTTCCCCTCCATCTAGACAGGCTCATTATTTATTAACCATTTGTCATCCTGAAATGTCTGTGTTCAGAAGTGAATTGCCTCTGTGAATAGTGCTAGCAGAGACATGCTAACCTGCCATAGTACAGTAGCAAGAGAGACTCCACAGATCTCAAAGCACGTCACAAAAGGAACTGAGTGTTGTTGGAGCTGTGAAACCCTTGTGCCTTCTGGCTTTGAGAGAAGGGAAAGGGAGATTGTGGAGGACTGAGAGCCTCAAGTATAAGGGGGCTTCCCCTTGCCGTCCTGCCTAGGAGCCTCCCACGGTACCCATGTAAGAGCTCAACAGAGTAGAGTTGCACTGAGCGGAGTCGTGGGCTGCTTCCCATGATCCCTTTGTTGCAGAAGCATGCACTGCCCCTTTGCTCTGTGTACCTTCTCCCTCTCCCCTCCTCTCATGAAATAGCCTGCTTCTCTGCGGGGGACAGGAAGATGAGCCTTCACTGTCAAAGGGAAATGCTATCGTGCTGCTGCTGCGGTGTTATGAGGGAGTAGTGTTTGCCTAGAAGTTAGAATAGGGATCTGGGAGTCAGGACTCCTGGGTCTCCTATTCCTAGCTCTTCCAGTGACACCTTGTGTCATCTTCAGTAAATCATGTAACCTCTGTACCTCGTTTTCCCCCAAATGAGAGGCTACTGACTTATCGCTGTTGTGATCTTGGATGAAAGACCCTCGAGATATAGCAGAGCTCATCACTGTATAGAAAAGCTGATCGTTCATGTTACTAAAGACATGTTACTACAGTGACATGTTCTCCCTCTCGTGTACAGTAGAAGTATAACAGGAAATCTTATTTATCCTGCCCTTTCAGGCTCTCCCAGCATGCCCCATCCAGGCAACAAGTGAAGCTGCCTCCAAGGAGGAAAACAAAGAGAAGAACAGATATGTGAACATTTTGCCCTGTACGTATTTGCTTCCAGTGTGACTCCATTAAGGCTTGTGGGGGTGATGCAGCCAGCCGTTGCTGACACTGTTGCTGTTGGTCTGTTCTTGCATGGATGTTATGAACTGAAGTGGAAAGTGTAACAGGCCTGCTGTGCAGCGATAGCTAAATAGCAGGAAACCATGTACGAGGAGTTGAGTTAAAGCAACAGGAGAGTGAGGTTGGTTCCCACCTCTGTGCATGCTGCTTTGTCTGCTCTAGGTCCGGATAACATGAAGTAGAAAGAGCTCCCTGCAGCTGTAGCCCAAATGGGAGGGGCCAATTTCTATTGATCCATGCCTTTGTTAGCGCCTCTAGTGGCAAGGATTGAATGGGCCCGAAGACTGAACTCCTCTCTCACCCTAGAGCTTGCCTAGATAGGATTTAAAGTGTGGTGTTTGCACTTCTTAGCTAACACACACTAACATGTTTGAAAAGTCTAGACTAGGCAAGGCCCGCTGCTGTTTACACATGCTAAACTGGTCAAGTTATTGCCTGGAAGGAGCCTCTGGGATGTAGGTGTCCATCATGGTACATCATAGGCAGTAGCTAGCACACCGGTCATGATGGGAGGGTGGGGAAGATACAAAATTAAACTGGACAGGAGGTCAAGAGTCAAAAATTCTGAATTGCCTGAATGTGACTGGAGAGAGACGATGTGTTTGCATGATCAAGGGTTTGGATGAGCACTGGGCATGGGACCTTCTTGTGTTTATATGCTCTGTAGAAAGAAACCTTTCTTGTGCAGAGTTAACCACCTCTCTAGGCTTAAGCAGGTGAGGATTTTGGTATATAAAGCTTTCTACATATGCAATGAAGTGAAGCTTTGGGGACCTATTCAGCCAAAGGCTTCCTCTATCTGAGGCACCGATCAGATGATCAGCTTCCTCTGGATATAAAAGTTCATTAACATTTATTTCGTTTTTAATGCAGAATTTTGATTTTTCTCCAGATGATCATTCCAGGGTTCATCTGACTCCCATCGAAGGGGTCCCAGATTCCGATTACATTAACGCCTCCTTCATTAATGTAAGTTCCTGCCTCGACTTTATTGCTGATTGGTTTGAAGGATAAATATCTGCCCACTGTGCCTGATCTTGTGATGGTCTGTTTCACTTGGGGTGAAGCTAGCCATTACATTACTCACGTACCTTATGTGGAGTGTGGTTATGGTCAGGAAAGGGACTGCTAAGAAATGGCCTCTTGGTACTGCCTCTTTCGCTTCCTTTCTGACTCATGTCTGCTTAGCTCACATGCCAGACATTATTATGCTGTTGTCAGTGCTGTAGTGTCAACACGGCTGTGGGCGATTGAACTGTGTTCTGTGCTGCCTCATATATCTACAAAAGGAATGTGGTCTGGCGATCAGAGCAAGGAGCTGAAGCCAAGGCCCCTGTTCCTTCCTCCACCACTAATCTGCTGTGTGACCTTGGTCACGTCTCTCATCCATAAAGTGGAGATAACACCTAATTCACTGGGATGTTGGAGAGCTGAGCTTTCATGTTTGGAAAGGGCTTTGCGGTCATCCCTGGTTGAAAGACAAATTTTAAGTGAAGGTCATTAACCATTTGAACAGACTCCCAGGGAAGTTGTGGATTCTCCATCTTTTGACGTGTTCAAGTCAAGACTTGGACGCCTTTCTGAAAGATATGATTTAGTCAGACACCAATAACTGGGCTCAATGCAGATGTAAACGAGTGTAGTTTTCTGGCCTGTGTTATACAGGAAGTCAGACTAGATGATCTAATGGTCTCATCTGACCTTTAAAATCTATGAATCTCTAAGGGCCCCATCCTGGAATCACTCCATGTTCAGAGCTCCCTTTGTAGCCAGTGGGAGCTGTGCAGCCATAGGGATTGCAGGATTGGGAATAAAATACATGAAAAAACAAAAGGTGGCCAGCTAAATTCTGCTTATAGCACCTTTGGGCTTGCTTTGCTTCCATTGGAGTGAATAGGAGTTTTTCCCTTGGCTCAGAGGAGATAAGGAGATCATGCCTTTTGCTAGTGAAACATGGTGATATGTGATGTGACTCGAAAAAACAGCTTGATTTTTCAGATGCCAGCTTGAGTTGGTAACCCCATTTCCTCGACAAGATTCCTATTTTGATACATGAAATGTGACCCTTTCTGTGACAGGTCACAGGTCCTGTCTATAGAATTTCTCCCAGAGCTCAGCTTCCCTTTAAATAAAACAATAAAGCATTGCACAACTGAGTGGTATTAGAGAGCAGAGGAATGGTCTTGTGTGATGCAGGAGATTTAGATTCAATTGCTGGTTCTGCCACTGACTTTCTGCATGACCTTGGGTGAGTCCCTTAATCTCCCGGTGCTTCGGTTTCCCATCTGTAAAATGGAGATAACAGTACTTTATTTTCTCCCACTGTTTGTCTGTTTAGATGGTAGATTCTTCAGGGAAGCAACTGTCTTTTAATATATATGTACAGCACCTAGCACAATAGAACCCCAAATCAGTTGGGATCTCTAGTTGCTCATGTAACACAGATAATTAATAGTAGCAATAATAACTATTAAGAGGAGCAGTATGTACCCTACGTATTTTAAAAGGATTATTAATGCACCAAAAGAAAAGCAAGGCGGTGCAGGAACATTTGTTCAAAACATGAAATCCATTTTATTTTTCCCAAAATACAAATTGGCATCAACAAAAAAAGCAAAAACCCCTTTAAACCCTCTAGCCCAGAGTCTGCAGGGTGTCTGCTGGCCTGTGCTGGCCAGACACTTAGATCATGATGCCCGAGCTTAGCTGTAAAGTTCTCACACACCACTGTGTCTCTGCTTTGGGCCAATTCCTTATTTCAGATCCTTGGATGGGCAAATTCAATGATTCCCCTGATCATACCAAGCCAGACTATGCCTCCTCCAGCAGAGGGGATCCTGTGGTCATGGACCTTGCCTGGCTCAGGCACCATTTCTCCCACCAAAGCCTGTTGAGCCCATTTTGCGCAGTGCCGGGCCCCTGCGGGAGGGTTCGGGGCCTGGACTGGTGGGAAGAGTGGACAGGTGAGCAGTGGATTAAGTGAATGTCAGCTCAGTTTATTAACTAGTTGGCAACACATGACTCTTGGTCTGCCTTACACTCTGCTGTATGGCATTCCTAGCATGTCTGCTTGGACATGGCTCAGAGTCCAAAAGCCACAATCTGCTCTTTCTGCTGGAAGCGCACCCAGCCATAGGCTGCTATAACAGAGTACTTCCCCAGATGCTGACCCGTTCCAGTTATAAAGCCCAGCACCATCTACTGATGGAATAATGTATAATGTTTGTTATACCACTTGTCATAGCCAAGGATCCCAGTGTATTCGGCAAACCATCTCTTAGGAGAGATTAGATTAGAGTAGATGGAGTTTGTAAAGTGCTGTGGGATCTGTCAAGATGAAAGTTGCTGCATTATAAATATATGTCACTTCACACACCATGGAATTGCATCTTCTCTGGGGTGCAACACATCAACTGCTTTTTAACAGCTTACAGCTGGATGACAAGCAAAGGAAGAGCGCCATATCCAATTGAAACTGCGTTGCTGTTGCTGCTAATGGGGAAAGATTTCCGTCAACTCTGAGAGCGAGGATTAACTGATCATTCTGTAGCACTAATACAAGATTGCTCTTGTGTGGATGCTTGTGTGCAAGTCCAGGGGAGGAGTTGTTGTGCAAAGGCTTGTGTGCAATTCCAGGGCATTGTTGTGTTGTCTCCAAAGGACAATAAAGGCAATCCTTGTACACTTACTGGTGTGGGCACAGGGCTCCAGAGAGAGGGAGGGTAGGATGCAGCCAACTTCGTCTTGGAGGAAGGCTGCTCTTTCACTGTGGTGGTCTTTTCTCTTTGTGTCTCTGCAGGGGTACCAAGAGAAAAACAAGTTCATTGCTGCACAAGGTAAAATCTCTCGGCTGCTTTAGTTACTGTGTCAAAAGAGTGTCAAGCTGGCGGGGACTGGTTCTTTCCTGATCTGTGAAATTGTGAAATTTTACCAGTAGCTCAACAGCCCTGGAACTCACCATCTCGGCCAAAATCCATGGAGACTGAGGTAGAAATGTAGGAAATGCCATAGTGCGGACAGATTGTAGGCCCATGTACGATGTGTCAAAGGAAGACATCAAAGCCCAGAATATACCTCTGCGATATTAGATTTTAGTGAGGAAGTCAAGGGAGTTATTTCCTGACTTCAAATGATCATCAGCTTGTGCCCTGAAGCATGAGGATCCTGGGTACTTACAACCCTATTTCCAACTAGTGTAACTACAGGGCTGTTATGATTCATATAGGTCTGTAACCCATTCTGGAAACGTTGTAAGCTATTGGCCTTCATTAAATTTCATAATAAAGGCAGGGGAATCTGCTGATGTGGGGACAGTTTCAGGCTGATTTGGTCTAATCTCCACTCCTTTTGTGCATCAGTAGACAATGGTGTATCATTAGAACGTGGTGTATCAACAGAGAGAAACTTAGCCCTGGTCTACACTTACTTGGCGATTCAGTGGCAGTCGATGGGAGTTACGCAAGCGACGCAGAGTCACTTGCATAACTCCTGTCAACTGCTGTGCTTCCCTTCTGGACGGCGTCTTCACTGCACCGTGCTGACGGGAACCGCGTTCCCGTTGACACAGCGCTATGCCACTTGAGGGGGTGGTTTACCAATGTCGACTTCTGGATCAATTGAACGGGTCTACATTGACTGCTCAATAGATCCAGATAATTTGATCTGATGGCGGTGACTTTGCCCCCGTCAGTGTAGACATACCCTGAGTTGCAACATTCAGTGTGGAGAGACTTACAGGGGGAGGAGCATTGGATACTAACAGGTGGATGAGTTTCTCAAATCTTGCCAAACCCCCTGCATGCAGACACGCACACACACGCCTGTAAGCCAGTCCAGAGCATGGACTGTGCACCACCTTCACCTCCTTGGCTCTGGTGGATTTGCAGCATTGTATGTGGCACTAGCAACTCCACTGCATGCTAGAGAGAGAGCATGCTAGTAAGGGAGGGTGCTCTGGTGGTGTGGAGTGTGTGACAGCTGCCCGCTGCCTCTCATCCATCCTGCTGGCACAAGGGGGTTCCCTACATGCAGCTGGTCCTCACCCGCTGTGACAGCCCCATGGGCCACTGGCAGCCATTGTAACTTGGAGCAGTCTTTTTCAGTTAAGTAATGTTAGAGCATGGGGAGGGCAAAGCCTGTGCTGTGTGTTGCCCAGCCCAGCCATAGCCTGGGGTTTGGGCCAGGATGTTAGGTATAGCTCAGCAGCTTGTCTGGTGGGCAGTCGGTCAGTAATTACTCTGAGTACCAAATGTAAGGAAAACTTTGCAATTAAAGTTCAGGACTCCTTTCTGGATCTCCCACAAACTCCGTGTGACCTTGGAGAAGTCATTTCACTGCTCTGTACCTCACTTTCCTCTTCACGTTTATCTTACCTTGCACTGCTACATGCCCAATTCCTGGTCATAAAATGTATCCAGTCCCTTTTAAAAATACATCTATAGTATCGGAGGAGTCTAACAAGCAACCTTTGCTTCCACCTAGTGACAAAAAGTGGAAACCCTATTGCATTGCTGCACAGTCATTAACAACTCTCCCTGCCAGTTTCTACTAGGACAAAATCTTGCAGTGGCTGGATGGCGTGCCTTTCCAGTGCGTAATGCCTGTGTTTGGTTTTTATCGGTTTAGGACCAAAAGAAGAAACAGTGAATGATTTCTGGAGAATGATTTGGGAGCAGAACACGGCGACGATCGTCATGGTGACCAACCTGAAAGAAAGAAAAGAGGTGAATGTCAGGGAATACTACCCACACAGAAATGTTTCGCTTGCTGTGATGGCGAATGGCGGCATGGGGAATTTCTAGGCCTGCAACACCCTAGACAAGCCCATGCAAACCGGGCAGCTAGGCAAGCAGTTACTTCACTTGTATGTGACCATGGAACAAAGCCCCTAGAAGGGCTGCCTGTGAGATTGAACATGGGACTTCTGGATTTAAAAGCATAACCCTCTGCTGCTTGCACTAAAAGACCCAATCCAATAGCCTGCAGGCAGTAGTAAACTTGTGCACTTTTATATATGATCTAGCCACTAGAGAGGGATAAAGAGCTGCACTGCGTTAGGCTGGGTTATCTATGTTGTTGGGGTTTGCAGGTACAATTGAGACATGAGTTTCTGCAGATTTCCCCATAGCACCCCTATCCTTAATAGATGTGACAAACCTGCTCCACGCACACAACATTCAGGGCCTAATCTGCTTGCACTGAAGCTAGCTTCTAAGACTGGAAGGGACCACTGCCTGACCTCTGCATAACAGGATGGAAAACTTCCCTGAAATAATTCCTTGCCTTGCCTTTGTGTCATTTCTTTCCAGTGTAAATGTGCTCAATACTGGCCAGATCAGGGCTGTTGGACTTATGGCAACATCCGGGTGTCTGTGGAGGATGTGACCGTCTTGGTTGACTACACTGTACGAAAGTTCTGCATTCAACAGGTACCACGGTTCAGTTACATCCCTTCACTTCCCACTACCCTCACTGCTTTCCGTCACAGAAAGCAGGAGAAAACTAGCGTGCTTCTCTACCTGTTGTGAGGATTGTCTGACTCACTACCAAGCCCCAAACTTTCACAATGCCCCAAAATGTTCTCACTAGGGATCCGCAGGTTGGGGTGGGTTGTGCCTGTTTGAAGGACACATTCATAATAAAAATTATACATAAAAGTTCTTCCTATATTACTGATTGCACTTGGAGAGTTTGGAGAGTGAAATAACTACGAAGTCCTCACTCTGTTTTCATTACAGCTTTTTACATTTAATCAGCGTAGTCATTTAGGGCCACTTCCTCAGCTGGCATACAACAGGCATTGCTCTGTTGGAGCCAGTGGAGATAGTCACGCTGCCTGGAGTGGCGCACAGCTAAGAATGCCGGACTCAGGACAGACGGTCAGAAAATAAGGCAGACGCCCCAACTGGTGGTACATTCTGTCATTAGATTTCAGCAAGCCAGTAACAAAAGTTGTACTCCTATATCACTAGATTAGTTTCATCAAGGAGCCACGGACAGTTCTCTTAGGCATTCTAGCCTCTTTTTACTCTCCTCTCCTCTGCCCCCCTCTCTCCCCCCTGCCCTCCCCCCCCAACAAACTGGACTGTATAATGAAAGGTTATTAAAACCAAATTCACCCACATTAGGTTACTTCCAGCCCCAGAGGGCCCATCACTTCACCTCAGGTCAAGATATGCTTCACCAAAGACAATGCTGTAGCCAATCCATTAGTAATTAAACTATAGATTTATTAGCTTAAAAAAAGAGTATTAATGAGGTTAAGGCAGATAAACTACATTACAGGTGAATCAGAGTTGTAGTCCCAATGATAGCAGGGACACAGTAATCCACCAGTCTCTTAAAGTCTTTTTGTAAGTTCCTCAGGTCTTCCCAAAATGGTTTTTTGGGGACCTTTTTTTATTGTTCTAGAATTCCCTGTCAGCATTCAGATAGATCAAAGGTGCAGGATTGCTCCCAGTGTGCTTTCTTATAGTTGAAAACAGTCTAGCAATTATCTTTAGCCGAGTATGTGTCCGTAGATTTCCCATTTTTAAATTAACCTTCTACTTCCCAATGCATACACAAGTAATCCAGTTACGCCGGTTTACATAAGGCAATTGCCGGCCATTCATTATAATAGGGATAGAGAAGTGAAGACAATACAGATATTAATTCATTTCATGCAGGATAATGTAGTTACTTTAGTATACATTAAATAGGATACATACACAATGTAAATAGCATTAAGCTGGTTACAGACAAGTGTAGTCAATAACATTAACATCCAACAGGCAAGTGAATTGGGACACTTAACACTGCTGTGATGTTGTGACCTGAGCTCAGTTAGCTGCTATCTCTGTGGCACTGCTGATTTACACCAGCTGTGAATGGGCCAGTTTTGCTTTAATACTTAGCATGCACAGTTTTACAGGTGCGCTTGCATGTGCAGTTACCACATCCCCATGTGGAAATGGGGCAGGTGCAGACCCAGCTGGTCTGGTAAGGGCCTAAAATTCCCCCTTGTGCTTGCAGTTTCCCAGGGTACACACTCTGCTGCAGTCATGCAGCTGCATGTGTATTGTTGCACCTGGGCCCTCACTCTCTGTTATGGAGCACATGGCCATGTGTGCTTAGCAAAATGTCGGATGTCTCAGGAGCTGAGATGGAGTCCAAAGCTGCAGTTGTTTTTCCCGTCTATATCTATGGCCTCACATGCCATAAAACCTAAGCATCTCACCATCACTAATGGAGTTTGTGCTCGCAATCCCCTTGAGGAGCAGGGAAGTGCTATTATGCCCATTGTACAGATGGGGAACTGAGGCACAGAGGGTAAGCAACTTGCCTAGAGTCACTCAGGTAGTTTTTGGCAGAACTGGGAACTGAACTTTGATCTGCTGTATCCCAGCCCAGTGCACTGGCCATAGGACCACTTTTCTGTGCTTGCCCCCTCTCCGCTTTGTACGTTAGGACAGGTTAACAGCGGAGCTGTGTTCAATGTTTACCGTGGAATTGGAACAGTGAAAACCTGCCCCATTATGAGTCTGTCCTGCTGGGTGAACAAGTCTTGAGAGGACTGGGTCACTCTGTGCCTACAGGTTGTGTAGGAGTGAAACGCAGAAGCTTTGACCTGGTTTGATTTAGCTTGAAATGCAAAATGTAACCCTGGAGTGGGAGCCAAGCAGCCCTCAGGATTCCTGCCCACCCAGACACTGGCTCCTGGCTTTGGAGTTTCCATCAGCACCACCTCATTGAGAATACACCAGAGGACAGTCGCAGGTTCCAAAAAGCCTTAAAGGAGCTGTGGGGCCCATCTGGATTCTGCCCCCTCCCTTAGTAAACACCAGGGGGGACAGCCTCAGCTCGTGGAGATTGGCCTAGCTCCATTGACTTCCATGCAGCTGGGACTCTCTGGTCCCGGGACTTTAGATATACTGAGGTGTAAGCCAAAGAGTTCCTTGAGATTTCATAGCCTTGGAGTTTGGGGCACCAGTGGGATGCAAGATCTGATTTTCAGCAATCAGGCCTTTAGAAACACCCTCGAACTGTAAGGCTGCTCGAATCCAAGACCGTAGCTGTGGGGCTGGAAGCCTGTCTCTGTTTCTCGGTTTCGGGGGAGGTGACGAAGTGAGCATCTGGCAGTAACCAAGGCACGTACCCCCACAGGTAGGCGACGTCACAAACAAAAAGCCTCAGCGCCTGGTGACCCAGTTCCACTTCACTAGCTGGCCTGACTTTGGGGTCCCCTTCACCCCCATCGGGATGCTGAAGTTCCTGAAGAAGGTGAAGACGTGTAACCCTCAGTATGCAGGAGCGATCGTTGTACACTGCAGGTGAGTCCAGGGTCCCAACTCCCAGAGCACCCTCCCTCCCTCCTCCGCGTGTCTCTGCGTGCCTGCTCCTGGAGGTTTACCTGGAAAGCCTGTTCCATCTCCTGCCAAAGGTTGTCAGGGGCAGGCAGAGGAGATCCTGGCTACCTGATGCTGGATTTACTGCATGAGCTGCAGGCAACAGCCGTAGTCACATAAATCACACACACGGGAAGCTGGGACTAGAGCCCTGCCCTTTCACCTCCAAAAGCACAGGCCTCACATGAGCCTTGTGACCAAAGGAGGTTGCCTGTGACGAGCAGTAACAACTCACTTGGCTGCTCTATGGGCCCCGCCACCAAGGCGCGGCATCACTCGCAGTGGGCTAGAACATTCCAGCATTCTGAATTTGAGATTTGGGCTTTAATCCTTAGTGGAGAGAATGCCAGGCCCAGCAATGAGCTCCAGGCTCCCTCTGTACCTGGAAAAACAGAGACTGCGTAGCTTGCCTGGGGTAACGTCTATCCCGTTTGATACAGAGTTCACCCCCACGGTTCCAGAGCACTCCCTGGAGGGTGGGGGCCAGCCGGGCACAACATAGCACCGTGACTTACTCAGATCATGGTGGCAAGTGAATGGCAGAGCCAGCAGTTGGACCCCGATCACCTGACTCACGTTCCCCTGCTCTGGCCTAGAGACAATGCTGCTGTAATGCTGTTCGCTTCTGGAGACCCTTTCATCCTTCACAGACTATAAGGAACCAGCAGAGCTGATCTGCAGCCACCTCTAGAGAGGAGTGTGGCACCCAGAGTAACGGTAGGCTAGAGAAGATTTGACAGAGGATGCTGGGCAAATCCCTCTTGTAGGCCAGATGCCCATCTACACACACCCCATCTAGTGCATGGTACTCAGTGTGTCTCCCTGACGGGACTCAAACTTGAAACTCCAAGGAGTCTTCATGGATCCTAGTATCAGCTCTGTGTCATGCAAAGTTCCCACAAGCCTGATCTTCACTTGGGCTCATCTCCCCCTTGATACGTTGCTTGATAGGTGAGCACCGAGAGGAGGAACCCAACGCATTGCCAGAGACTGAGAGGAGCGATGGGGCTGAGCTCTGGCCTGTCAGAGTGACTGGCTGCCCCGGTCTCACCCCTGTAGAGGAGAGGGTAGGCTGGAAGGAAGCTGGGGGCAGAGGACAATCTAGGCAGCAGCCACAGGTAGAACTTGAAGACTCTACTAGCCTGAATGTCTCAGGGGTTCATTGTGGCCTGCTCTATGCTCTCATGCACTCGGGAGTACCAGCGGGTGGGATTGTTGGAAGTCTATAAATGTCTTTTCAACTGTGGCCTTTGGACCCAAGACCAGGTCTTTCTTGTAGCTGGGGCAGAGCTCCTTTCTTCTGTCTTGTCTGGAATGGATTGACCTGCCTGCTGTCTAGAGTGAAAAGCCTCTTGCTTTTTTGTTGCTTTGTGCAACAGCTAACCCTCCGTGAGCAGGCATGGGGCAGTGCCAGGGGACCATACCCCAGTGCCAGCTGCACTGACGGTTTGCTCCCTCTGGTGTTACAGCGCTGGGGTAGGACGCACAGGCACTTTTATCGTCATTGACGCCATGCTGGACATGATGCACTCGGAGAGGAAGGTGGATGTGTATGGTTTCGTGAGCCGGATCCGGGCTCAGCGCTGCCAGATGGTACAGACAGATGTAAGTCCTTTCCCAAGGGCTGGGTAGGGACACTCTGACACTGGGCACTTACATAGCACTTCCTGTGCTCTGAACACTCTGCAGGCAGCAGCACCTCTGTGAGGTGGGTTAATCTCGCCTCCATTTTACTTAAGGGGCACTGATCACACATAAGTGAGGGGACTTTCCCGAGGGCACTCAGCAAGTGGGTAGCAGAGGCAGATCTACTGGTTCCCAGAACCTCCATTCATTCCTCCAGACCACAAGTGGCTTCCACCCATTACTGAAGCATGGCTTATGATAACACTTTGCCCTCTCTAACGCCCTTCATGCAAGGATCCCCAGCTAAGCCTGTGAGGCAGGCAAGTATTACTATACCCATTGTACAGACGCTGACACTGAGGTATAGTGAGGGCAAGGCCAGTGTTCTAAAAAGTAGCCTCTGATTTGGGATACATCGGTGTTTGGGAGCCCAGCTCTGGAAATCCGGTAGCAGCAGCCACGCTCAGCAATTTAAACAGCATATGGCCTTTCCCACTCCCCATGAACCGGGAATATGGACCCTGCGTATAACGAGTTGTGTAATGCACCAGTGCTCCCCTAGCAGCCAGGAGCTTCCTGTCTGAGCCACTCTCCATTGTTCCATGTGTACTAGGCCTGCCCTTGTCCCCCCCACCCTGCCTTCTTTAGCCATGAGCATCTTCTGCTCTCCCAGCCCATGGCCGCGCTCTGAGCTAGTCACTAAGAATTTGTTAGAAGAGTTTGAGCCTCTGCCAGACAGGGCAAGTTCCCACTGACTTTAATGGAGAAGGATCAGGCTCCAGATGTGTCCAGATTGCTCAGTGGCTGTGCTGAGGTTGGTGTCTGGGCTTTGGGCTTTCACCTGTCCCGTGCACACGCCCAGTCTAAGACAGGGAGCTGAACGAGTTCGGAGCATGGTCCGGAATCTGCCGTCTCTCCCTGTAACCCCTCCCTTTCCTTTCAGATGCAGTATGTGTTCATATACCAAGCACTTCTGGAGCACTATCTGTACGGTGACACCGAGCTGGAAGTGACCTCGCTAGAGAACCACCTCCAGAAAATCTACAACAAAGTGCCAGGGACCAGCAGCAACGGGCTGGAGGAGGAGTTCAAGGTGGGTGTGCCAGAGCCATGCCGGCCCAACGCCTACGCAAAGAGAGCCCAAGACAAGTGACTCATAAATGTTGCGTCCAGTCCCATCCTGAGCCAGCAGGTTCTCCAGGGAGTGACAGTCAAACTTGACAAAACACTAGGCAGTGCCCTGCAGATGGAACAGCCGTCCACTGCCATTAATCACCTGTTCCTCAAATATCTAATAAAAGCGGACTCGTAGCTCCCGGTCCCTGTCACTCAGATGAACATTTCTCTGGAGTGTGTGTGTAATAACCAGTGCACTTTTTGTGAGTGACACCTGGAATTCAGGTGGTCTGGGGGTTTGGAGGAGTCAGGTGGGGGGCATGCTAGCCCAAAGATTAGGGAATGCTTCAATCAGATGAGGAGCAGTGTGGACTGGGACACCTGACAGAAGCAAGTTCTTCTTCAAAGCCAAAACTCTCTGGTCCTTGGCATGAGCTCCTCGCACTCCCTGACTTCCTGCTGCTGGCTCCCAGCTCAACAGCCAGGACTTGATGGGGAGGCAGGGCTAGGGACTTAGAGAGAACCCACTCTACTTAACCATCTAGCCTGAACTCCCTATTCTCGTGCATATCCCAGTGGCTAGGAACTGCTGCTCAAGGCAGTTCACTTGGACGAGTGGGAGCAGATGACTCAGATTGGCACAGGACGGCTGTGTGCAGGGCCTCGGTGGGCAGGCTTGGGGCAGTTGACTAGGATCGGTGCGAGGCGTTTTCACTGTTATGCTCTTGACTTCTTTGGGTCATTTAGAAAGTTGTGGGTTGATTTTATTTTCCCCCTCCCTTGCAGAAACTAACTTCAATCAAAATCCAGAATGACAAGATGAGAACAGGCAACTTACCAGCAAACATGAAGAAAAACAGGGTGCTTCAAATAATTCCATGTGAGTGTTTTTTTTGTTTTTTGTTTTTCCATCCTGCCCAGGCCTAAGATACAGTCAGAGGACAAACGAATAAATGTAGAGGGTGAGTCATTTGGGAGGACAAGAGACATCAGGAGGTGGCACTCGCACCAATAGTAGTGAGTGAATGGGATGGGGAGGAGCCACTGTAAGTGGAGGGGGCGTGATGGTGAGGGTAAGATGGAAGGTTTTGAAAACAAATGAGGTAAGTTTGAAGTGGATCCTGAAATGAATGGGAGCCAGTAATGGCTTCTGAGCATTGGGGTTTGTAGCAGGGCTTGCCCAGTTTGGCTTTCGGCCCTGCCCTTGCCTCAGTTTCCCTTTCTCCAGTTTAGAAAACTTTACACTGCAGGTGTTCTCTCAATAACTCCCCTTTCGGGAATCTGATTTAATAACAAAGTTGGAAACATTCTCCAGCCTTCGTAGCTGGCTCACACCCTTGGTGGAAGGCTCTTAGCCCTGTCCTGCCAAGGGTTTCCTTCAGCCGGCTGCCTCCCCACTCTCCAGCCTCCTGGCCCTTTGTCTGGAAGCTAAGGGGCCTGTGTCATTGTGCAGAGTAGCTCTCCTGCTCCTTTGTGTCTCTCTTCAAACTCTCCCTCATTGAGCCCAGGCTCGTTTATATTTCCTAGCATCTCTGGTTCTGAGAGACACTGTTTGACCACGTGACCTCTGTATTAATTCCCTCCACCTGTGGAGATGGGCGAAGCCTGGCTGTTAGGGCCAGCTCGTCCTGTGACAGGCCACGTGCTCCCGCTTGGTGTTGGTGAGAAGCTGGGCAGTTGCGTGCAGGCTAGAAGAGATGGCTGACTGCTCAGCACAAAGTAGCCTCTCCAGGAGAAGGAACCAGAGCCATGACACACATCTTGCAGAATTCTTTTTCTGTCTTATCCACCTGCTGCAGCCCATCTGTTTCCCAGAGTGCTCGGTGCCTGGGACAAGAAACGATTCGTGCAGTGTTTAGCACTGATCCTTGATCAATGTTTTGCAACCCATGAGCCTCTTGTGGCCCACTTAACACACAGGTGCAACCCAGCTAAGTACTTAAAAAAAAAAATTGTTTGCTTCACTGATTGCCTCACTCCTGAGTCCCAGCTGAGGGGAGACGGTGCCATGGCGCCCTGCTGCAGCGCTCTCTGCCAGCAGGTCAGGGGAAGTTCAGCCTGCAGCCTGCTGCTTCCTCCTCCCCGCGCTGCAGGGACACACTGCACAGGGTTGCCAGGTGTCTGGTGTTCGAGTGGAAAGTTCATTTAAAAACGGAACCTGACAGTGTCTGATCAGCGTGGGCCGGGGGGGGAGGGGAGGACGGATGCCGGGTCATCAACCTGCAGCAGTCATGGGTGTGTTTTGCGGGAGCGTTGTTCCCCCTAAGTTTCCCCCCGCCTCTGATTTTTGTGGGTGCTGAGTAGGGCTTGCTCTGCTCAGCCTGTCAGTGGGGAGGAGAAATGGGGGGGTTTCTGTCCTTCCCATGTTTTGCTGGCTCACTCAGCCCCTCTCCCGGCTGAGGTTGGCAACTCCAGGACACCGCCTCCTGGATCTTAGTGCCCATTGTCATCCTCTGTGTGCTGGGTCCTGTTTCTGTACAATAGTGTGTGCCTGTGGGATGCCAGGGCAAGGGAGTTGGGTGAGGGAAGAGGCAGTGCGGGAGGAAGGGGGTTGGGGGAGTGAGATGGGGCAGAGGTCAGGGGGGAGAGGAAACGGGAGAGGGTGTGTTTGATGAAGGATTTCATCAGCTAATAGTTACTGAACCAACAATAGGGATGCCGTTTTAGAGTTGGTATTGGTGAGTAGCGAGGACATCATAGAAAAACTGGTTGTAGGGAACAACCTTGGTTCGAGTGACTATGAGCTAATTCAGTTCAAACTAAATGGAAGGATAAACAAAAATAGATCTGTGACTAGGGTCTTTGACTTCAAAAGGGCTAACTTAAAAAAATTAGGGGAATCATTTGGGGAAGTGGACTGGAGTGAAGATTTCATGCATCTAAAGATGGAGGAGGCTTGGAATTACTTCAAGTCAAAGTTACAGGAACTATCTGAAGCCTGCATCCCAAAGAACGGGAAAAAATCGTAGGCAAGAGTTGTAGACCAAGATGGATGAGTAAGCATCTCAGACAGGTGATTAAGAAAAAGCAGAAAACCTACAAGGAGTGGAAGATGGGAGGGATCAGCAAGGAAGGCTGCCTCTTGGAGGTCAGAACATGTAAGGGATAAAGTGAGAGAGGCCAAAAGCCAAGCAGAGTTGGACCTTGCAAAGGGAATTAAAACCAATAGTAAAAGGCTCTAGAGCCATACAAATAGGAAGAAAACAAAGAAAGAAGTGGATCCACTAAGCACTGAGGATGGGGTGGAGGTTAAGGATAATCTAGGCATGGCCCAATATCTAAACAAATACTTTGCCACCATTTTTAATGAGGCTAATGATGAGCTTGCGGGATGGTGGCAGGGTGGCTATGAGGATATGGAAGTAGAAATTACCACATCTGAAGTAGAAGCCAAACTTGAACAGTTTAATGGGACTAAATTGGGGGGCTGGATAATCACCATCCAAGAATATTAAAGGAACTAGCACATGAAACTGCAAACCCATTAGCAAGGATTTTTAATTAATCTGTAAACTCAGAGGTTCAAAAAATTTTGAAAGAGAAAGTAGTTAAGGACTTCGAGGTTAATGACAATTGGGACAAAATACAACATGGCTTTACAAAAGGTAGATCATGCCAGACAAACCTGATCTCCTTTTTTGAGAAGATAACAGATTTTTTTAGACAAAGGGAATGCTAATTTAGCTAGATTTCAGTAAGGCATTTGATACTGTTCCACATGGGGAATTAGTAGTTAAATTGGAAAAGGTGGGGATTAATGTGAAAATTAAAAGGTGGATAAGGAACTGGTTAAAGGGGAGACTACAAGGGGTCATACTGAAAGGTGAACTGTCAGGCTGGAGGGAGGTTACTAGTGGAGTTCCTCAGGGATCGGTCTTGGGACCTGTCTTATTTAGCCTTTTTATTACTGACCTTGGCACAAAAAGTGGGAATGTGCTAATAAAGTTTGCAGATGACACTAAGCTGGGAGGTATTGCTAATACAGAAAAGGATCAGGTTATCATACAAGAAGATCTGGATGATCTTGTAAACTGGAGTAATAGAAATAGGATGAAATGTAATGGAAAGTGCAAGGTCATGCATTTAGGGGCTAATAACAAGGATTTTGCTATAAGCTAGGGATGCATCCATTGGAAGTGATGGAGGAGAAGGACCTGAGCATATTGATTGGTCACAGGATGACTGAGCCACCAATGTGATGTGGCTGTGAAAAAAGTTAATATGGTCCAAGGATGGTCAGAGGAGGTATTTCCGGAAGAGATAGGGAGTGTTAGTACCCTTAAACAAGGTGCTGGTGAGACCTCATCTGAAATATTGTGTGCAGTTCTGGTCCCCCGTGTTTAAGAAAGATGAATTCAAACTGGAACAGATGCAGAGAAGAGCTACTATGATGATCCGAGGAATTGGCTTGTTTAGTCTAACCAAAAGAAGGCTATGGGAAGATATGATCCCTCTCTATAAATACATCAGAGGGATAAATACCAGGGAGGGAGAGGGGTTATTTAAGTTCAGTGCCAATATGGACAAAAGAACAAATGGGTATAAACTGGCCATCAGGAAGTTTAGACTTGAAATTAGATGCAGGTTTCTAACCATCAGAGGAGTGAAGTTCTGGAAGAGCCTTCCAAGGGGAGCAGTGGGGGCAAAAAATCTAGTTGGCTTCAAAACTGAGCTTGATAAATTTATGGAGAGGATGGTCTGATGGGACAGCCTAGTTTGGCAATTGACTGATCTTTGACTGCTGGTGGCAGATATGCCAATAGCCTGTGATGGGACATTTGATGTGGTGGGTTATGACTTAGTACAGAGAATTCTTTCTTGAGTGTCTAGCTGGCGAGCCTTGCCCACATGCTCAGGATTTACTGGATCATCATATTTGGGGTCAAGAAGGAATTTGCCCCCGGGGCAGGTTGGCACAGGGACTTGCTCGGTAGCGTAGGGCACGACTCACTTGCTGGTGGATTCTCTGTACCTTAAAGTCTTCAAACTATGATTTGAAGACTTTAATAACTCAGTCACAGGTTAGAGGTTTATTACAGGAATGGGTGGGTGAGGTTCTGTGGCCTGCGTTGTGCATTTGGTCAGACTAGATGATCATATTGGACCTTCTGACCTTCAGGGCCCAAGCATAATTTTTTCAGACCCAGTACAAACTTGTAACGCGGGCCGCCTCCCCCACACATACCACAATCCCTCATCCCATACACACAATTTCATTAGCCATGAAATTTTTTTCCTCATGGTAATGGGGGTTGCAGCCTGGGCCAGGCCCCAGTAAAGTGTACCTTTCCCCACCCCCCATGTGGGGGCTCTGCTGACCTTAGAGATTGAGGAAGGGGAGAGGGCATGGGGCAGGGGAAGGGGGGGGATAGGGGAGTGGGATGGGGCAGGGCACAGTGGGGAGAGGAAAGGGGATAGGGCCTTGGTTCCCAAACTGGGGTGAACCCCCTAGGGGGGTGCAACAGGCAAAGAACACCGCCCAGTCTTGCTCAGCCCTCAGCTCTGCTTCAGCCCCGCCCTCTGCCCCCATTGCAGCTTGGACTCCAGCTGCATCCCTGCTCACAGCCCTGATGGCAGCTCCCTTGCTGACCTTGGACCCCGGCTCCACTTTCAGCCGGCTCCACTCTCAGCTGTTGGGGACCCTCGGGTAGGGGCTGGGGGAAGAGAAGGAAACCGAGAATGCCACTGCCATGGGGAATGTTGCCTCCTTGCTTCTGGGCATTTGCACCAGAGGTGTCTGGAGAAATGGGGGGTGCCCCCTACTAGCCACAGTTACATGTCACTCTGGGGGGGGAATGAGCAGGCCGCAGGGCACCCTGGGCTGCCTGCAGCAGATAGCACCTGCCTGCCCATTCCCTGCAGGCCATGCCCGGACTCGGAGCTCATAGCCAGAGCAGGAGGCTGCCTTGTAAGTTGCGTCTCTGGGGGGAGAGCTGGTGCAGGATGGAAATTTGTCCCGTGGGAGGCTTCCCAGCTAGGGTCCCCCTTGGCTTGGTGCGTGGGATCACCCCTCCCCGACTGTGTGGGAGCAGGCGTCGAGCGACATGTGCCCGACCAGGCAGGCACAGCAGGCAGGGTGGAAAAGATACTGCATAGATGCAGCCCCCATAACGGAGAGAGCTGCATGTGCAGCCCACAACAGTAAATAGGTTGAGACCCACTGTCCTAGATGCTACTGCAATACAAATAGCTACTACTACTGATAATGGTTTAGGTCATGTGAATTTTGGCTCTGCAAACTGTGCTCCAGGTCTTGCAAGCAATTATTCTACTGTGCCTAGATGCTGTCATGGGAGGGTTCAGACTGGGGGAAAATGAGCAGTACTACTTGCCAACCCCCCCCCCCCCCCCACTAGTGACATCAAAATGAGAAGTCACTCTGAGCAGACTCTGCTGGAATAATCTGACCGACTTTCCTTCCAGTCTTTGATCAGTGAAATAGTTAGCAATTCTGACTTTTGAATTGTAATTGTTAGGCTTCATTGTCAACATCTCTTTGGTCTTTCTGGTTCAAACTCCTGAGTAGACAGCACTGCACTGGTTTCTTGATTCACGTTTCAGGTTGCAACCATGAGGTCTAAAGACTTACCCTCAACTTTAATTTAAAAGAATTCAGATGGCAGTCACTGGTACTATCTTGAACTGAGATGGCAAATGGATGAATATTTGCTGTTCATGCTAAGGGAGGCAGACCATGCTGGATAATGTCCATTTCCCAGCATGGTTTAGGAATAGAGCTGATCAAAATTTGGGATTTTTGGTTCACATACAATTTTGGTATTTCAGAATTTGAGTTCCACTATTCATTTTTTTTGACTGTATATTTCTGAGCAGCCCTATTCATAAAGTTTTTCCCAAGGCACAAGCATATCTCACTCTGCCTTAGTATGTCATTGACACCATGATTTATCTGTCGGAGAGCCACATGTCCTCCATAAACTGAACACCTTCCCCCTACCCCCCAAAAAATCTTTAATCAACATATCTATGCAACACCTCTTTGAGTTAGGGAAATGATGTTATCTCCATTGTGTAGATGGGTAACTGAGTGTGGTGGGATCCACCCGGGGTGTAGCCTGGAAACTGTGGGAACTAGCCCCAACAACATGCAGAGCCCCACACCAAGCTATATAGCAGGAATGTTTACCTGAGCTGCCTCTGTCACTGTGATGCAGTCAGGAAGCTGCAAACATGTAGCAGGTATAGTATTCACACAGATGTTTACAGGCAGGTCCACAGCCAACTGAGGTACATGAATGCTTTCCCTAGCCACTCATGAGCCAACAATAGATAGAGACATCAACCAGTTCTCTCCAGCTCCACAGTGTTACATTTCAGGACTGTACTGTTTTGCTCTGGTTAGAAATCTGGCCAGAGTAAATTTATTTAATCCGCCCCTCCCTTGATGTGAAGAGGTCATGCACCAGCCTTTGTTAACTGAGCAGATTTCCCAAACACTTTGACCAAGACACATGGATTTAAGGTAAAACATAAATATATTAAGTGGTAGGCATAAAAGATCAGAAATAGATACCAAAGAAATAAAAATAATTTTGCAGTCTAAATTCTACAAACCGAACAGGATTTAAATCAAGCAATCTCTCATGCTGACAAATGATACAAGCAGGCTACAGATTCTTGACACACAGGTTGCATCTGCTTTGCAGCCTGGGGCCCCCTTCCCTGTTCAAAGTCCTTTGTCTTCCAGATGTTCCTTAAGGTGTTGAGTTGTTGGGGGAGAGAAACCAAATGATGTCGTCACTTTCTCCTCTTCTATAGCTTCTTCCAGCTTGGCAAAGATCTATGCATGTGACGTCAGGGGGAGGTACCACCTTGCTCAAGCAGTCTTTATTGTGTATATGCTTTCTCTGGGAAGTATTTTGGGATGGCCCTTGGGAAAGTGTTGTCCCTTAACAGGCCATCAGCATGTTTGACTACTCTCTTGTTGTATCTGAAAAGCTGGTTATGGGTGTTTCTTACCTCACCACATCTTTCAGTAGGACACACATAAAACTTCATAGCTTCTTGTACAGTGATAGCACATACAATCCAACAGGATATTAATGTTCAACAGATCAAGACTTTTAAAATGATACCTCACAAGGCATGCTTTGTACAAAAAATATCACAATTATATGACAGTGGGGAATATGGGGTTTCTGGGGTATTGTTTTGAGATAGTGTCACACTGAGGTACACAGAGACCAAGTGACTTGCCCAGGGTCACACAGGGAGTCTGTGGTACAGCCTGGACCTGAATGAAGGTCTCTCAAGTCCCAGGCTAGCTCCCTTTACACTGGGCCATCCATCTCAGCTGTCTCAATCTGATGGCACCCTTGCGGCTGCGTGAACTTTCATCCTAAGTCTGATGCCTGACTAGCAAGTATTTATGTTTTGAAAATAGTCCCCAAAATTCCAACCTGCTTGTTTGGCTTCTATTTTAGATGAATTCAATCGAGTGATCATTCCAGTGAAGAGAGGCGAAGAGAACACAGATTATGTCAATGCGTCCTTTATTGATGTAAGTTCTTGTTTCCTGTTCATACTCTAACCATGGACTCTACAACTTGCAGCCAATATCCTCCACATCAAACTGGTCCCCATACCCAGGATGGGTCTAGTCTTGAAATGCTTCCTTTTCAGGAATTTTTTTATTGTAATCCTCCTTCCCTTTCCTTGTATTTAGAGATGATGGGAGGTGCTAAATTGACTGGAGACTGGAGTTCCCTGCTTATCCTTAAAACATGTACAGGTCAGGCAGAAGCAGCGTGAGCTTCCATGCTGCCCTGCACATGTCTCATCATAATCAGAAGAGATGCATCACAGGGCGAGTTCAGTCTCAGCCCCATTAGGCCCTCCACTGAGCCCAGCAGTAAGTTTGATAGTGGCTCTTGTGATATGGGTGTCTGTCCACTAGGCATAGAACTGGGACTACAAGCTCCTTTCATTTGGCCACTGAACATCCACCAGATAATGTAATGTAACAATACAGATCTCAAAGCCTTTGACAAAAGCAGATCAATCTCGCTGTCCTCAGACTGGAGGAAATGAGGCAGAGAGGTTAAGTGATTTACTCACCGAGGGCTAGATTGCACAACCCTTGCTGATAGGTAGTCTTGTTGATGCCCGTGGGATGGCTTGCGTTAGCATTCATCTACACACAATCTAGCCAACAGTGAATAATTGACATAGACCCCCATCTCTAGCCTGTCTCTAACCCCCAGATGACAGTTGTTCCCAAAGGCGAGTCATTTTTGTTAATTATGGTCCTGGGCTAGATTCGAACCAGTGATTGAGAAGGGAAAGGCATGCTATCATAGTCACAATGCCCTGAGTTCTCTGACCCCTTGCAATGTAAAGTTCCAAGGAGAATCATCCATACGGGTGGGTCCCGCTGTGCCGACCTGCCATTACACTCTGATTGTATCAGTTGCAAACAAAGCACATTATAAGCTGCCCGCCTGGCATCCCAAGCCTGTTTGTTTGTCATGAATCTAGGTCAAAAAGCCCTTGATGTGATGTAGGCAACCTTGTTGAGAATTCAATTTCCTGCCTCTACTGAACTTCACTTGACTGACATGCTCCAAATGACTAAATGTCTTTGTGTCCTCACTGCAAACTGATCAAAGAGAACAACAGAAACTTCGGCTGTCAGAAGCAGGAATGTTTCTTGGTTGTGGAATAGCTCTTGTCATCTTGCACTGGAGATGGCATTACAACACAGGCCTAGTTTTGCTCTTTTCTTCTTAAAATCCTCAGTAAAAACTACATCAGCCTTAAACTGGTCGATTAGGTCTGGGCCCAGGGTAAAAATTTTTAATCAAACATGGGCTTCCTGAATTGACACCCTAAAAGCAGGTGTTCTTCAGGATTCAAAAAAGCCTCTAATGGTTTAGTTGTTTGGTGGTGGTGGTTTGCCATTCTAATTTGGACTGTCCCTGTGGACTGTTGGCTCTGCTTAGCCCAGTGCAGTTTATTACAGGCACACTGGAGACAGGAGTTTTCTTTCCTCTACAGAAGCAGTAAGGTCTGGTCCTGATTTAACTATATTGCTTTAGACACAGCGTTAGTTAATGTGTAGCTATCTTCACTGCGTGGATACTTTTAAACTGCAATCTGAGTGTCCACACAAGGGGCAGTCTGTTTTACATCAGTTTCTAAAACTCTAGTTATATCTGAACCATTTTCTTGTGTAGACAAGACGTAAATCTTTAGCCCTTTACCATATAGAAAGAGAGCTCAAATTTGGTGTCACTCCATCACTGGGGAGGCTTTTCACTGTAATAAAGGCACATTTCTACCAAAAGCTTCATCAGCCCCGACAAGCTTGCTGCGGATTGGCAGACCTACCAAGGCTCCTAGGTGCTTTGAGTGTGTTCCTGGTTAGCTCCGAGGTACTGGTGGGGGTTTCTTTCATGCTGAGCTGGGTAGGTCCACAGGAAGTGGAAGGATGGCCCTTTGATTCCCCCAAGCCTCCTGTGCCGTCTAGCCCATACCCCCCTGCAGCTTTCCTAAAGTCTGCAGAAGCCAAGCCCTCTTCCTAACACTGCTGGGACTGAGTGAGTCAGGAACTTAAAGGAGAGGAGACCACAGAACCCTGCCCCCCATTCCTGTTGACTTCTAAATGCCTCAATCTTCCCCACCTGCAAAATGAGGACATTAACACCAGCCTCACAGTGAGGCTGAGGGCTTTGAGATCCAGGGGAGGAAGATGCTTGAGAAGTAGGACCACTGTGTGGTGCACCAACCTGGACACACGATGTCTAGCTCTTTGTACCATGGGTTACAGCTCTCCACTCTTCCAAGAGCCAAATGAGCAACATGGGCCACTTACAATGCATGACGGAGACACGCTGCTCAACACAATAGGGGCACATGCTTGAGATGCTGTAAGGCTCTTTATTTAACGTGTACAAGACCCTTGATCATCTCTTTCCTTTGTGGTGTCATTAATTTACTGCACCACCCTGTGTGGGGCAGAGTGATTGGATTCCTTAGCTCAATGACATGCCTGTGATGAGGCATAGCTTAGAAGTGGGCCTAGGAAGGCTGGATGCAGTGGAATTAAAGATACGTTTTGGTCAGAACGAATGTTAAGAAACAAGGCTCCCCAGCACAGGGGAGTGTTTTGACTGTGTGTAAGTAATGGCCTGTAGTGTGAGTTGTCTTCATGGAGCATGACTGAGGCAGCAAATAGTGAGTCACAATAGAGCTGATGGAGTGGAGATGAATGATGTCAGAGCCTTGCAAGAGCTGCTGCCATCTTGATTTTCTACACTTGGATAACAGGAGAAAAGGGCAGCCTCCAAATAAGTTCAGGGTGTAGGCGCCAGGAGAGAGAAGCAGTTACTTACATGATAAAACGGGATAAGCCAGAGTGCTGGGGTTAAGAGCTGATAGGGGAGATTTGAATGTGATGTATTACCCTGCGGGACAGTCTCCCTGTGGTGGAAACCCCATCCTTGTGCCATTTAAAACAGGTCTGCACCCGCGTCTGACCTTGAGCTGGGAGGGAGGGTGTAAAAAGTAATTTCCATCTCTAATGGCTGTGATTCTGAATGCTATGAAAAGGAGATAAAAAGCCATGTGCTACATAACAGACGATCTACACCAAATAATTTGTATGTTGCCAAGTGTCCAACTTCTGAATGAGAAGGAAACTGGATCATAGACGTTAGAGATGAAAAAGCTTTGTTGCAGCACTGATCCCCTTTCCTGTCTGTGCAGAAGAGAATCAAGTTCACAAGCCTTGGGCAAACAAGAGCCAAGTTTCCCAACTGCCACCAGGAAGGGATTTTAGGTTGTGGTCAGTATAGAGAGAGAGGGAGGAGATTGAGCTCTGATGCGGTTTCCACCTGAAACCAAGCCAAACGCTGGTTTCTTACGAGCTGTGCTTTGGAGCCTGTGATCCAGGCATAGGACTCTCCCAGTGAGTTCCCAACTAGTTCCCCACACTGGTGCCAACCTCTCTCACGTCTTGTCTGCATGCTCTTGCACCATCTCCAGTAATCTCTGTGGATGTACTTGTCAAGGTGGCTGTGAGGGAATTCATTGCAGCATTGCTCTGTGTGAGGCAGAACAGCTGCTTGCAGCACTTGCCTGATTCCCAGTCTGCATGCAGTTCTGCCGCCCCAACAACCATGGCTTGAAATTTCAGGGTTATCGCCAGAAGGACTCGTATATCGCCAGCCAGGGGCCTCTCCAGCACACAACAGAGGATTTCTGGAGGATGATCTGGGAGTGGAAATCCTGCTCTATCGTTATGTTAACAGAGCTGGAAGAGAGAGGCCAGGTAAGTGCCTGGGATAAACCAATCTGCAGCTGGTGGAAAAGCAACATCATTGACTCCATCACCGGGGGAAAATCAGGGCAAGTCCCTGCAGTCCCTTGACGGGCTAGTGCTTGTTCCCAGCACATTCCAAAGTCTAGAACTACTTCACCTTCCTGATCTTCTCTGAAGAACCTCATGCTGCAGTCCAACTTCTAGTTTTACCACCCCCACCCCTGAAAACAACTGCCTGCTTATAGACATAGTATGAATTTGAGACATGGGGAGATAGAACAAGGATCCAGGACATGCCACTCCCAGAACACCTCTTGAGCTAAATGGCCACTCCCCAATTGCTGTCAGTGCGCTGGCCACTGGAGGGCAACATCACTCTCACAAAGCTGGAGAGAGGCATCCCAATTCCCTTTCAGAGCTCTGGGTCCCATGGCTGACCTAGCACGGTCTTCTCCTAACAGACCTCACTGGTCAGGCTGGGGGGCAGAGGGGATTTCATGCTGCCACATGGAGGTTTCTCACCTCATCACTTCTCTTGTGTCTCCAATGCTTTCTTAGGAGAAATGTGCCCAGTACTGGCCTTCGGACGGCTCTGTGTCCTATGGAGACATCACTATGGAGCTGAAAAAAGAGGAGGAATGTGAGAGCTACACAGTGCGGGATCTGCTAGTAACAAACACCAGGGTAGGAGTGTGTCTTGCTCACCCATGGAAGGCAACTCTGGGATCTCTGGGCATATTATTTGGTTAACCCCTAGTTCTTTCTATAGGTGCCCTGCTTCCCCTCGCTCCTGCAGCCCTGTCTCAAATGCTGATTCTCACTTTCCCCTGGCCCCGTCTCCACTACCAAATCCTTCCACAGTTTCCCCAAAATGATGACGCCACCCCCTACACATTGCTGTCCTATCCCCTTCCTCCTTAATGCCTCTCTCCTACTGACCTCTGGTCACATCTCCCACACGTCTACTGGGTTCCCTTCCCTATTAGAAACCGCCACCCACCTCCCTGCTGCCGTACAACCCATCCTCCCTGCTTTGCTGGTTCCCTCCTGGATCCCCCAAATCCTCCCTGGCTTCCAGTTCCCAGTATTGTCTTCCATGGCACCCACCACCAGTTGTCTCCCCTCTGCACTGCCACGGGTCCTGTTGGGCACCTGCCGCCATCACCCTTCTGACCATACCCTCCTCTCTTAACTTCCTTCCCAAGCCCTGGCAACAGTCTGCTTCCAGCTATGCACTTGGACTTAGATTGGTTCAGTGGAGTGAAGTTGCCTTTGTTTTTCTCCTGCAAGGAAAACAAGAGCCGGCAGATTCGACAGTTCCATTTCCATGGCTGGCCGGAAGTTGGCATCCCCAGTGACGGGAAAGGAATGATCAATATCATTGCAGCTGTGCAGAAACAGCAGCAGCAGTCTGGGAACCACCCGATCACTGTGCACTGCAGGTACAGCAGGGTCAGGGAAGGGACTGGACACAGCTGTTAACGAGTCCGCAGTGTGCCCTTACTGCCAGGAAGGCTAACGGCGTGTTGGGCAGCATTAGTAGCCGTGTTACCAGCAGACCAATGGGGATTATTTCCCTCTATTTGGCACTGGGGAGGCCACATTTGGAGTAGTGTGTCCAGTTTTGGCCCCCCCCCAGGACAAAAAGGATGTGGACATACTGGAGAGAGTCCAGCAGAGGGCAATACAAATGATTAGGGGGGTGGAGCACATGACATGAGAGGCTGAGGGAACTAGGCTTGTTTAGTCTGCAGAAGAGAAGAATGAGGGGGGATTTGATACCAGCCTTTAACTACCTGAAGGGGGGTTCCAGGGAGGATGGAGCTAGGCTGATCTCAGCGGTGGCAGATGACAGAACAAGGAGCAATGGTCTCAAGTTGCAGTGGGGGAGATCTAGGTTGGACATTAGGAAAACGTTTTTCCCTAGGCGGGTGGTGAAGCACTGGAATGGGTTACCTGGGGAGGTGGTGGCATCTCCATCCTTAGCGGTTTTTAAGGCTGGCTTGACAAAGCCCTGGCTGGGATGATTGAGTTGGGGTCAGCCCTGCTTTGAGCAGGGGTTGGACTAGATACCTCCTGAGGTCCCTTCCAACCCTCATCTTCCATGATTGCTTTGGGCTTGAGTAACTAGGATAGCTCTGCAAGCCCCTGAAAGGGGCTGGGCTGCTGACTGATGTCCTCAGCCCACTGAACAAAGGCAGCCCAGACTGCAGTGGTGTAAGCTTCCCCCATGCTGCCCCTGCTAATGTGCCTGAACCTAGGGCTAGAAGGGGCCGGGAGTACTTCTGTCTCCAGGCCCCATTCAGTGCTTGGCTTCTCTTCCCCCAACGTCTGGGACAGTTGGATTTGTGGGCTTTTTTGATGTGGAGAAATTGGGAACTACCTGAGACCACTCAGCTCATGGCAGATGATGACCAAACCTCCTTCACCATCTCTCTGGCTATTTGGCCTGCTAATACTGGCCAGACAGGAGCTGGTGCCCAGGAGAGGAGGGAACAATGGACGGTTAGTCACATGGGATGATTCATGTGAAAACAACGGTCTATAAATTGCGGTTAAACTAGAAAGCACAAAGGAGACTGTTGAAGATGTTCATGTTCCCCAGCTTTTTCCTCCCACTGCCTGAGTTGGAGCATCTGTGCAGCCGAACAAACGTGCTTTGTACTGACGCTCCGTTTCTCTGTGCTCTCCTGCTTGTCTCTTTGCCAGTGCCGGCGCAGGAAGAACAGGAACCTTCTGTGCACTGAGCACTGTCCTGGAAAGGGTTAAAGCCGAGGGGATTCTGGATGTTTTTCAGACAGTGAAGAGTTTAAGGTTACAGAGGCCGCATATGGTGCAGACACTGGTAGGCACGAGTTAATGCTTCTCCACTACCCAGTTCCCTTTGTGCCTTAGCAGACCTCAGCTGAGATGTGCCTGCAAACTTCCCTTCATCTCAGCCAAGGGTTTTGAGTGGGAATTTCTCTAGTTGTTCAAGTAATTCTAATGAGGGAATGATGGAGGGCTCTCTTCCCTACACCCCTGCTCCTAACTATCAGTTCTACGGGGAGGGAGCACCGGGGTAGGAGTAAGACCTGATTCCGTCCCAGACACTTCCACTTTCACCTTGGGAAGTCACTTACGGACAGATTTTCAGAGTGCCAAACATCCGTAGCAGCTGCTAAGCTGTGGATGCGCCACATCTTTGAAAAACAGGCCACAGGCCGCTGTAAGACTAGATGGGGATGATGATACCTCACCCTTTCCTTGTAAAGTACTCTGAGACGTGCGCTTGGAATTGTTTTGATACAAAACAGGAAGAGACCACTATGATTCTCGCCTGAGCCCGTCATAACACAGGCATAAATGCAGAGTACCTTTCCTTATCTAACACTGTGCTTTTCCTCTCCCAAACGCCACAGGAACAGTACGAATTCTGCTACAAGGTGGTGCAGGAATACATTGATGCTTTCTCAGACTATGCCAACTTCAAGTGAAAAAACAAAACAAAAAGAAACTAATGACAGAAGTTGCCTTCTTTAATATTTTGTAATATTCTGTTTGTTAATATACCCCCAGAATATGTGTATATATCTTAACTGTTTTAGAGACTGGTACCATAGGCCTCATATTAGCTGGAGATTTTATATGTAGCAAAAGTGTTAGCGCAGATACTGTTGGCTCCTTTTTTTCCAATGTTTTATTGGGGAATTAAATAGCGTGATGTTTGGATTAATATTGTCAATCCATCTCTCTGCTGGAGAGTTGATATAGGCTGTTACTTTGTTTGTAAATCTTTTTCCTGAGGGAGTAAAGCCTTTTTAAAAACAATAGTAGTCTGGATTTCATCTAAAAGCACAGGCTTTTCCGAACCTGCAGGGAAATGGTTTCACATTTTCCTGCTGTTCTGCTCTTAAAAAAAACAAAAAAAAGGCGCCCAGAAAAAAAACAAAACCCAAACAACTTATTCTGTATATATCCTAGTTTTTGTATAAAAAGAGAAAACGCAAACGTTTCTTTCTCTGGGGCTAAATAACTAAGCGTCACTGACTGAAAATGGGAATGGACTTGTAAGTGGCAGCAACAGTTGGGATTTCAACCAAAAAAAAAAAAGGATTTTTTGCTCCCTAAAGGAAACTTCCATGCATGTGTGCCAGATTTCAGATTGGTCTTATCTACTGCTCCGTCACAGCCTTACCTGGCAGCTATTGGCAGGCAGCACAGTAGGTTGTTTAGATGTCTAGCTGAACTGCAAGTGCAGTCAGGTACGTGGATGACCTTACCTGCTCCTGCAATTAACAAAGGCCGTTGTCTGAAATCCTCTGGCTCTCTCTGTCTGTGTTCATCAGTGAACAGCAGCTGCTTTGTTGTTGTTAGTATTAAGATATTTTCTCTCTCTCTCTCCCCCCCCCCGAACCAAGGCAAAGCCAAATGTTTCACTGTAGCCTTGTGTACTCTGCGAGTTTCAGCCATTGTTGTCTAGCAAGTGGTGTAGTTTCACCAACACAAATGCTGAGTGTAGACAGGCAAAGCCTCTATAAGCCACTGTTTGTACTTCTGCTTGAAACGGGGGTAAACTGATCTTGTGCAACTCATGGCTTCTTGAAGCTTTGCCTATCTATGCAGGGAGCATGCACTGGCACAGCTCCACCAATGGCTACAGCTGGGGCAAATCCCCGGTTTAGACAAGAACTTGGGCTGTGTTCCACCAGGAAAACAGTGTTTACTTCATGCTTGTCTTACAACTGCCAAGGGTGTTCGTTGGCCCATGTCACTTATGGGTTGCCTGACCCTGTTTCCTTTGTGCTTGGAGGCAGGAATTCCATGTGCCTGTAGAACCGCCATGGCCAAGAAATGTATTTAATTTTGCTCCTTTCCATTTCTTTGGTCATGAGGACTGAAGGAAAGAGCGTTATGAGAGGCCCTCCCTTCAGTAGGTCTCTTCTAGGTGCTTCCAAAGTGCTAGTGTCACGGTTTGGAGAGGGGATATGGCACCATAACAATCCAAACTCCACCAGTCATTGATTGTCCCTCAGACATGAAGTTCTATCAGCTCCCGTGACGGATCTCTTCCTTCCCTCCCCACTCGGTGAATGGTTCTTTAGCAGCTCCTGGGCCAGATCTTCCTCTCTCACCAATGTCAATCAGGAATAACTACAATGAAAGCAGTGGAATTTACATTCAAGTCATACTGGAGGGAGTAAGGTCAGAATCAGACCTGACAGGGGATTCTGCCAAAAATAGTATAGGTCGGGTCGGCAACCTACCGCGGCTGACGAGCCGCATGCGGCCCCGGAGCCGCGGGTTGCCAACCCCTGGTATAGGTCAACATGCCCAGTTCTGTTTTCTTAGCACTGAAATGAAAATTAAAATAAAGAGGAGGTGATCCTTGCAGCATTCTTGGAGGCAGCACTACCATAAAAGTCATCCAGGACGAGGTGTCTAGAATCCACCCAAAAGATCTTGTTTGCCTCAGTTATTGTGAAAGACCGGGTATCTTCTCAGCCCTCCTGTGGGGGAGCTCTCACACTCACTCCATGTAAATCCTGTCCAACCCAAGTTAGTTGTAGGAAGGAAAGCTATCAGAAAACCAGGTTCTTCTAGAGGGGGTTTTTTAAATTTCTGCACTGAATGTAATGCTGTTTGAAGTGCCAACCGAACAGGCTTGGAGAGCCATCCCACGAGAGTGTAGGCTTTCTCTAGTGCCACAGACAGAAATAGTCTCTCACTCACTCACTCACTCACTCACTCACTCACTCACTCACTCACTC
>ML675627.1:7183986-7296214 GCA_007922155.1 Mesoclemmys tuberculata | reverse complement strand
CACTCACTCACTCACTCACTCACTCACTCACTCACTCACTCACTCACACACACACACACACACACACACCTCTCTCTCTCTCTCTCTCTCTTCCCCCCCCCCTCCAGTTTGCCTCAGTCCTTATCTGCAGGGATCATCTCTGAGCGTAAGAGATTTCAGTCTCCAGGGATCATTCACTTTGGCTTTGCTGCAGTGGCTGCCTGTAGGGGTCTCAGTCCTGCACTCTGATCCATGTGGTTGGACCCTTGTGCCGGGGCAGGGTCCTGCGGATGTCAGTTGGGCTCTGCTTGGCCCTGATCCAGGACAGCACGTAAGTGAATACGCAAACGCTATCCCAATGGGAATGCTTTCCTGAATCAGGGCCCGTGCAGACACAGGTCTGCCTGCAGGATCGGCCTGAGCTCCACTTGGTGCGCAGTGGTGAAACAGATTCCTGTCCTCTAGGAGCTAGTCTGCAACTGGGAAGACGTGTTGTATTCTGATGGAAAGGAGCCACACTTCACAACAGTAATGAAGTGCATAGATCCATCGTGTTTAAGACCAGAAGGGACCATTATAATCACCTAGTCTAACCTCCTGCATAACAGGCCATAGAATCTCACCCAGTGGTTCCTGCATCGAGTGCACAGTAACTCGAAGCCAAGCTAGAGCAGATTTTCTCGAAAGACAAGTGATGGACCCCACCTCCCTTGGGGTAGACAGCGAAACCACCTAGCCAGAACAGTGGTGATAGAATGGCAACACTCACTTTGAATTTAAAACCATGGAAAGTGTTTTCCTTTTAGGGCTTGTTCTGTGCAGGCGGAGCCCTCCCATATCCACATCGCATTATTTGTGGCGTTTGTGGTTTTGTGTAGCCTCAATCCTATAAACGTATGTGAGAGTAATTTTTCTCAAATGAGTAAAGTTACTCCCCTACTTAGATCTTTCCAGGACCTCCTCCTCTAGGCACTGCAACTTGGCTCGGGTCATCTCCTTACATTTTTCAGTTAGCCTCCCTTTGAATAGGAAACTTTATCCTAACTTTTGTGGCTGTTGTTGTAGGTGTTCGGTTGGGTTTTTTTTTTTTTTTACATTTTTGGAAACAGCTCTTTACTCAAAGGCATCTTAAAACTTTCCCATCCTTTTTAAAAGGGCGGGTACAAGTATGTTTTCTTTTCTTTTTCTAAATATGAAGTTGATTTGGGTCAATTTTTTGTTTTGTCCAGAGAGTTCTGTGTCTGTCTTTCAATACTATAGATCCTTTCTGTGTGTCTGAAGATTTTTTTTTGAATGAATCCTGTTTTTGAGCTCCAAGATTGTAGTTGAGAGAAGAAGGCAGTTGAACTGTTCTTAAAGAAAAATGCAGTGGTAATGTCTGACCTATCCTAATTTACAATGGAAATTGAATTACAGCTTGTTTTAAAGCAGGGATCTCAAACTCAATTGCTGTGGCGGGCCGCATTTACATTGAGTGGAGTTCAGGGGGGCCGCACATGACACACACTACTCTACTGTACCTTTCATGCTCTACTCTCCGCCGAAAAAGTCTCCCCACAGGGTAAAATTCGGCGGCACAGTGGGAGAGAGAGGCTCTCACAGGGACTTGCAGGCTCCACTGTCCGCCGTCAAATCTCTCTGTGGGGCCCACATTCGGCGGCCATTTCCTTTTTAAAGCAGCACAGTAGAGCAGAGACAGGCTCACACAGGGACTTGCAGGCTCCACTGTCCGCCGTCAAATCTCTCTGTGGGGCCCACATTCGGCGGCCATTTCCTTTTTAAAGCAGCACAGTAGAGCAGAGACAGAGGCTCACACAGGGACTTGCAGACTCCACTCTCCGCCGTCAAATCTCCCTGTGGGGCCACATTCGGCGGCCATTTCCTTTTTAAGACGGCCACAGCTTCCCGGAGCTCCGCTCAAAACATAATGCCAGCACAAGCCTGCAGCCGGATTCGGACTGCGGGCCGCATGACACAAGCCCGCGGGCCGCAGTTGGCCCGCGGGCCGCGAGTTTGAGACCCCTGTTTTAAAGGGTCTAACATACAGGAAGTAGAGTAAACAATCAGAGATCCACTTTCTGTAGTCAGATTGAGTAGGAATGAGGCAAGGCCATTTGCCATTTGAGTGTATATAAAGAAACTTCCCCAACTACTGAATTAATGACAAAGTTAACAAAAATAGAATGTATTTTCCAACAGTCTCGAGTTCCTATGCATTCAAGTGCCAAGCCAATCCTCTGGGTCCTCATCTACAGACATGTACATCAGACTGGAAAGAATTACTGCAAGGACAGCCCTGATTGAGACATTAGCACCATTCACACTTGTTATGTTGAAGGTACAGTAGCTATTATACCTGCCTGTGGGGGCCAATCTAGCTAATCTGGCTACCTTCTCATAGAGATCTCCTTATACCATGGTTGTCTCTAGTCTAGTCTGTGTAAGTCCTTATGTCCCCTCTTCACTGTAGTGTCAGAGCACATTCCAGTTTTTTATTAAGCAATGTGAGTATCATCTGTCACATGAGTTTAGTTCTGTCTCTGTCCTCTCCAGAGTCATTAGCAATGCCAGTTCAGCTCATGGTTTTATTTGCAAAAAAGGAGCTTGGTTTTCCCCAAAAAGGAGGGCCCCCCCAATGGGGGAGTAACCTTGGGTTGTAGCCAAAGAAATGGAGCCTCATCCGGCAAGGCTAATATTTGGGTTTCACTTTGTACTGGACCCAGGGGGTGTCCTGTGCTTCAAGAGGTGAGGCAGTCCTGTCCTGAAATGTAAGCATGTTTCCTTTGCCTTGGTGAGCAGAGGGGCCAGTACCCTCATGGATCCTTGTCTAGGGGCCAGGAGTGGTGCCTCTCTGCCATCAAACCCCTCCCTGCCTGCAGCCTGAGGAAGCCCTCCCTGAGGCTTGGTGACCTTCACCAAGGGAGGAGGGATCCCACTGGCAGTGAATGCTGGCTCAGCACTGAATGTTACAGCACACTCCCAACCACCATCAGCACATAAAAGGAACAGCCCCCATCAGCATGGCTTTGTTGGAGCTGTGCTGCACGGGGCCTGAGAGCCCATGCAGAGGCAACTAGCTTTCCAGCAGGTCCCCCAAAATCCATAGGGTTTGGGGGCTGAATCCCTTGCTGCTTTCATCAAGGGAGAACTTTCCTCGGATGGAAAAATGGGAAGGAAATGCCACAAGGGGATTGAGAACTTTACATTCTCCGGCGGGTCGCCCGTGTGTGGATGGTCTGGGCCAATGTTCGTGACGGTGTGTGCGCGCGCATGAATAAAATACAACTTTCTGTATTCAGGACAATAAGAATACGCTAGGTTGGCTTGGTGTGTTCAATGTTTTCTGTATTCATGGCCCACCCTTTGTGTCATGGAGTGGGGCGCTCGCTTATAACATTTACAAATGACGTGTAGCTGGGAAGAGTTGCAAGCACTTTGGAGACAGGTTTGAAATTCAAAACGGCTTGACAAATAAGAATATTGGTCTGAAATCAACAAGATGAAATTGAATAACGACTAGTGCAAAGCACTACACTTAAGAAGGAAAAATCAAATGCCCAGCTACAAAATGGGGAATAGCTGGCTAGGTGATGGTACTGCTGAAAGGGATTTTTCTATTGACATCCATTCCGACCTGTAAGATGCCGTTACAACTCGGAGTGCTTCTGTCAGCATGTGTGCATGGGACACGTGAGGGATCCCTTGAAAGGGCTGCGATGAGTCCAGCGCCCCATATCCCCCTCAGTCTTGAAGGGGGAAGAGAGCAAAAAAACAGCTCCCCAATGCCCAGCAATCTGACTGCTCATGAGATTCAGAAACAGCTGAGATTGGGAGGGGAGCTCTTCTCTGATTTATACCAGTTCTGTACTGCCTCCACTCACGTCAGTGGGAGTCACTCCTGATTTACACCAGAATAAGTGAGGTCAAAATGTGACCCAAAGAGTCATCCCCTACCATTCCAGAGTGGCTCAACACGGGGATCATGCGGCCCTCCTGTGTGTCACGTACAAGGAGTGCTTCTGTGGGCCCATGCAATCATGCTGCACAGCGATGTGCCATTCCTGACGCTGGCAGCTCTCCCAAGGCTGGATGTGCATTTGCCCAAGGGAATGTAATGCCCCCATTGCTTTGGCTGCAGAACTGTAGCGCTCTGTCAGAAGCAAGTCAAGGGCAGAGGGGAGGTGCGTGTGCTGACCTGGGAGAGGTAAGGCTCTTTCTAAAGTTAGATAGCTGTGTATTATTGGCACTTGACTCTGAGTAAAGCTCTGGATTGGCGCTAAAATGAGCTCCTTGTCGAAGATCTTCTCTTTGCAGTGACGTGGACCAATGCGACCTTGAAAAGTGACCTTTCTTATCCTTTTAATGCAGTTTCATTATTTGCCTTTTCAAGATGTGCTCTCCAGCCTCTCTGTGGAGATTTCCTTCTGCAGCACCTGGAAATGTGGTTTCTAGTGATTTCACAAGTGTACAGCCTCCTTCATTAATCCTAACATCAGTAACTGCTATGAACTTTGTAAATAAACTTTGACCGAATCCTGAATTTTGGGACATTGGCCAAGCTGTAAGTTATACTCTGAAATAAATGTGCTCATTCTAAAAGAAACCAGACCTGCCTCTCTCTCTGGGTCCACGTGTGACAGATGGTGTTTGACTCCCTGAATGCTACACTGTCATGTGTGAGAGTGCAGCTCCTCAGATGGGATGGAATAGGTACAAAACCTGCTGAAATGCCTTAGTACGGGGTTCTCAACCTGAGGTCATGACTCCTACATGGGTCATACTCAGGCATTGGGTGTTGTGACCACTCTTCCTTGCTCATATTACTAAATAGGAGAAGAGTCGCAGCAAGATGAGCAGGGATTCCTTGGATGTCAGTATGGAAAAGGGGGTTGCAGTAGGAAAAGGATGGAGAACCCCGCCTTTGTCTGACTGCCCTGCTAGGGCAGACAGCCTTGGGGAACCCAGGTGGCAGTCTCTGCACAGACGCTCAAAGGCTTTAGCACAAGAATATCAGCTGGCTTCCCCTTGGCTGATTGGGCCAACGAGGCTCAGCCCTGGGGAGCCATTCTCCCAGGGGTGCTTGCTCTGCACACACTGAGGCACCACTGATTCTCCATCGGGTTTGAGGCCCATTTTTGATGATGGGGGTGTGATGTATCCACTGACGTTTCTAACAGGTTCTGGCCCGTGGGGGATACATTATCCAGGATGCCACATGCACAAAGTTAGCTTATTAATGGTATGTCACTGTGTACAGGCCTACAGATCATGATCTCATGTCCTGGCATTTCAAACTTCAAGCTGTACTTCCACAGGGGCATGCTGGGGCCAGTGGCTTGTTTGTGCATTTACAGCCACAGGACCCCAGAGAAGCAAAACATATTCACCTAGCCTAGATGGGGTTATTCTCCTTTCTTTGCTCTCATTCCTGACAGGAGTGAAACCACAATTGCCAATATCACATAGACAAAAGCACTGAAATGCAGGAGTTTCTCAGCTTCTTCCATCCTCACAGAAGCACTCCTCTGCAATGTCATTCCCTGGGTCTGTTGCACTTGTTCCTGCTGGACTTCATAAGTGTTTCCTGCAGTGCTTCACAGGCGGCACCATGGAAAATGGAGCTACTGTTTGCAGGATGCTCCTAGTGTCCTAGGACTCTCCCGTTGCAAATAGCTAAATGAATTCCACTGCGGAACAAGACTGGAAATGTGGAATGGGAAGTGGCACAAAGTCCCTCTGGGCCATCATACACCTTTGCTGAGGACCACTGAACTTGCGGCGGGAGAGAGAGAGAGAGATTCCCATTAACTAGGCCTTAGTGCCAGCCATTGCAGTGCCATTAGTGCCCATCGTCGCTAAGAAGAAAACTGCACCCTCCAGACAAGCCCATAGCTTGGCATCCTGGTGCAGATCTACAGGTATGTTGTATAATCTGGGTTAATACCATGATGGATGCCTTTCCTATTTGTGGGGCACCCGCCCACCTTCATGACTGTTGGCGTCCTGCCGCATTGTCATATCCTGATGTGCTGAGTTGGCCAACACTCTCTAACTACAATTGGTAAGATTATGCTCAGACATAGTGTTTCTTCTAAGAGTAAATATCCAAATGTTTAAGGAATTGTCCATGTGGATTCCACTCCTGGTGCACGTCCCCCCCACGCAAGTGAGACCAGATTCTTTTTGGCTAGCAATGTCCAGTGAAACCACATCTGCATCCCAGGTGCCCTCACTCTCCCTCCAACCCACCCCAGGGCATAAAGGGAGGAATGGGCCCAACTGTCCCTCAGTTCCTTCTTACCACCCACTTCCCTAAGGACCTTCAAACGCACAGCCCCACAACAACCTGTCTCATCATCTCACTCAACACCAGTGTGAGCTGCTTGGGGAAACATGCAGTGCCATGGGCTCAGATGTCACCAGTAGAAGGATGAGACACAGCTACTGGTCACCTCCTCAAGGGGGAGCTGGTCAAGCCCACAGAGGTCAATGGGAGTCTGCCTTGCATGAAGGCAATGTCATTCCCTAAGAGCAACTGGCCATGGCTAGAACCAGGCAAGGTGGAGGTTGTTGGTCAGCAAGGGGGAAAATGTTTTCAGGAGCTAGCTGAAGTGGTGACCTCTCCCCATGTGCTGAAAGATGAGCAGTGTCAGGGCTCTGCTTCATCCTCACTCCACTGAGAGGCCCAGGTAGATGCTAAATGAAGTACTATATGTCTCTCTTGTTTGTTTCCACCAAAAGGATTAGTAGCAATTGGACATCTAACTTAAATAAATGCCAGTGAAAGTAAGGTCAGATCAGAGGCTAAAATAGGGAAAGAGCAAGTAAAAATGTACTTAGACAAGTTAGATGTCTTCAAGTCACCAGGACCTGATGGAATACATTCTAGAATACTCAAGAAGCTGACTGAGGAGATCTCTGAGCCATTAGCAATTATCTTCAAAATGTCGTGGAAGACCGGAGAGATTCCAGAGGAAAGGGAAATAAAGACAACCTGGGGAATTAGAGACCAGTCAGTTTAACTTCAGTCTCTGGAAAGAGAATGGAGCAAATAATTAAGCAATCAATTTGCAAATGGCTAGAAGATAAGATATGTAACAGAATCGATTTGTCAAGAACAAATTGTGTCAAGCCAATCCGATAGCTTTCCTTGACAGGGTAGCAAACCTTGTGGATGAGGGGAAGCAGTAGATGTGGTATAGCTTGACTTTAGTAAAGCTTTTAATATTGTCTTGCATAACCTTCTCATAAACAAAGTAGGGAAATGCAGCCTAGATGGCATTAATATAAGGTAGATGCACAACTGGTTGGAAAACCATTCTCACAGAGGAGTTATCAGTAGTTCACAGTCAAGTTGGAAGGGCATTTAGAGTGGGGTCCCGCAGGGATCAGTTCTGAGTCCAGTTCTGTTCAATATCTTCATCAATGATTTAGATAATGGCATAGACAGCACACTTATAAGGTTTGTGGGCAATACCAAGCTGGAAAGTGCTTTTTAAAATTCAAAATGATTTGGACAAACTGAAGAAATGGTCTGAAGCAAATAGGATGAAATTCAATACGGACAAATGCAAAGTACACCACTTAGGAAGGAAGAATCAGTTGCACATAAACAAAATGAGAACTGATGGGCTAAGGAGGAGTACTGTGGAAAGGGATCTGGGGGTTACAGTGGATCACAAGCTAAATATGAGTCAACGGTTTAACACTGTTGCAAAAAAAGCAAAGTTCATTCTGGGATATATTAGCAGGAGTGCATTAAGCAAGACGAGAAGCAATTCTGCCACTCTCCTGCACCTTGAATAAGCCTCAACAGCAGTATTGTGTCCAGTTCTGGGTGCCACATTTTAGGAAAGATGTGAACAAATTGGAGAAAGTCCTGAGAAGAGCAACAAAAATGATTAAAGGTCTAGAAAACATGACCTATGAGGGAAGACTGAAAACATCGGGTTTATTTAGTCTGGAGAAGAGAAGACTATGGGGGGATATAACAGTTTTCGAGTACATAAAAGGTTGTTACAAGGAGAAGAGAGAAAAATTGTTCCTAACTTCTGAGACTAGGACAAGCAGCAATGGACTTAAATTGCAGCAAGGGAGATTTAGGTTGGATATTAGGAAAACCTTCCTAACTGTCATGATAGTTAAGCACTGGAACAAACGGCGTAGGGCGGATGTAGAATCTCCATCACTGGAGATTTTTAAAAGCAGATTAGACAAACACTTGTCAGGGATGGTCTAGATAATATTTAATCCTGCCCTGAGTGCAGGGGACTGGACTAGAAGACCTCTGGAGGTCTCTTTGATGCCTACGATTCTACACCCCTGGGCCAGAAATGCCTCCCACCACCTTTGCCTGGACAAATGGCCATGCTCACTGGTCCAAATATGGACCTAGGAACATTACCCTTTGTGTTTGTCACTCCCAAAGTAGGCCACTGCTCACTCCCCTGGAAGCTGAGCCATGGCTACCCCGAAACCTCAGCAGAGAAATAAGATGGCAACCCACAAGGCAAGCAGAGCCAGCTGGTGCAGCTGCATACCCTACTCTTGCTGCTCATTGGGCACAGTCTGAGGCCCTTGCCTTCACGTGAAGAGCAACAACGGGCTCAGAACCAGCCATGCTGCACTGCTTTGGGCTGTGGCAGCCGACAGAGCCCAGGCTTTCTCTGGGGGTGGGCGGACGAGGATGTGCAAGGCCCTCAAAACGGAGAGAACTTCTGCAGCAGATCACGCTGAACCCAGATCTTGCCCCCTGCAGATCACGCTGCATGACATGCCCTCCTCACGCCGGCTTCCCCCTAAGCAACTGTGTAGGAACAGCAGCCAGCACAGCGGGAATCGATCAGCAGCTTCTATCGCTGTGGGGAGCCAGCCTCAGAGGGAGCAGAGGCCCTGCCTTCTAGAGTGATCCTGCGGTCTCTTGTTACAGCAATGAGCCCACCCTACAAATGCCTCCTGAGGAACTCGCTGTGTCCCTTGGTCCTGGTTCCCAAATCTGGGTCACATTTATAGAACCCCTCATGCAGCTTCCCCTAGTTAAATCAGGAGAGCAGCTTCAAGGCTCCCTCAGCTGGGGAGCGCAGTGAGATCCGTGGAGCAGCCGCCCCGCCATGTGTCAGAGGCGTGTTTCTGGCTGACAGCGGCGCTCAGGCTCAGAGCAGCAGTTGTAACAGGCAGTGACATTTCATGCTTTGCCGACTGAGGCACATAAAGTCACATTTGCCTTCCTGACAATCGCGGCGGGCTGGAAAGCAGCACTGAGTAAATGTCACCAGCAGCCCTGAAGTGCAGCAATGGCCTCTGCCTCCTAGCCCAGGCGCACGGCAGCAGCTGTGACTTACAGCAAACAGATTACGGCTCTGATGGTGTCGCTATGAGGCGCAGCCCCGCTCGCCCCATCTCCTTCCCTAGCAAGGACCTAGAGACGCCTTGAGACGCAGGTTCCAGCTGGTACAAACAGCCCCCGCTGCTAGAAACCTAGGATCTGGCCAGCAGGAGCAGTGGCTGCTGAGGATGACAGGCTGCAGGGGGCAGGGAGGCATTTAACCTACTGATCCTCTGCTTGATTTACTTGAAGGCTAGAAGGGCCCATATGACCACATCGCTTCCCTGACTGACACAGGGCACAGAGTTCTCCCGGGAACTCCTGCACCGAGTGACCAGATACTAGCAAGGGGCCAGGAGAGACTGTGCTGTGACGCTGAATGTTTGTTTCCCCAGCTCCCTCTTCCTAGCCTGTCCCCCACCTGTCGGGGGGGGACAGCAAGAAACCTGATCTAGTGGTTAAAGCACAGGAGTGGGCTGCAGGGGAACTGGGTCCTGTTCTTGGCTCTGCCACTGGCCAGCTGGGTGACCCTGGGCACATCACGCCCATCTGTAAACGAGGCTAGTGCTTCCCTGAAATGCAAGGGGCGTGGGAAACTGTTTGCCCAAGTGCTTTGAGATCCGTGGGCAGAAGCTGCTCTTGATGCACGATTGCCAACTTGGGTAAAGTGCCCCACCCACACACAGCATTTCCTTGGCATCCGCTCGCACCTCCATATTCCCCTCGCTGCACAGAAGGCTGCCGGTGCGGCACCGTTTGGAATGGCTCCTCCTTATGTGGCCCTCATCACCGTGGTACCTGAGTAGCCCTTCACCCACACGAGGGTTTTGTCCTTACCACCCTGTGAGACAGGGAGACATTGCCCCCGTTACTGATGGGAACTGAGGCAGTCACGGAGCCCTGCGCTGACAGAACGGAATAGGATGCTGCGGTGGGGATGTGTAACTGATTTACATAATGGCACTACGATCGTTTCAGAATTCTTCTGCTCCCATTCATTAAACTGTTCAGGTCTGGTCCCTTGCCTCTCAGTGGTCAGGCAGGTCAGGTTCTGACATCAGAAGCTGTGCACGAGCTAGCCCATCCCAGCGAGTCTGAATCCAGCTAGCGCAGGTGGTAACAGTGGAAAGGTACAACCTGGGCTTCCACACAGGTGAAGAAGCCTGGCACAGACTGGCTATGTGCTCAGCTTGCTAGCTGGCTTGGAAGCACATGCTGCGCTGTCTTTACTGCTCTTGAAACCCAGCTAATGTGTAATGACACACACCCTAAATCAAACAGAGAAGGTTATGGATGCAGCCTGCATGAACAGCGCCACCCACTGACGTGCACAGGTAATGACCTGGTGTGAACATGAGAGAAAACGGCATGGAAAGGCTGCTGGGCAGCCAATAAACCTGGCTGATAACTTCCTGTCTTCCTCAGGCAAGGAGCCTGGTTATTTTAAAATCTGTGGTCCCTGTAGATTGCTACATCAAATGCTCTTCCTTGTGTGAAAGAGAAGAGGAAAAGGTTTGTAATTTCCTGAAATTCCCTGGGCTTGTTTGTGTGTGCGTGTGTTCCTAAACAGATCACTTCCCTAGTCCACCCTTTCACTGAGAAAAGCAGTGACTACTGTTTATAAAGCTGAAGTCACTCAGACATGAAGCAGAAATTGTACCATGTGTTCCTATGTGGAGAGAAGAGCTCAGATTGTGAAGGGCCTTTAGTCTGGCAGTCAAAAGCAGAACAAGATCCAAAGACCAGAAGTTGAAACTAGACAAGTTCAGACTAGAAAGGACGCGCATATTTAAGGGCGGGTTATTAACCATTAGAACAATTTACCTAGAGATGCAGTGAGTTCTCCATCACTTGGGGTCTCCAGATTGAGAGTGGATGTCTTTCAAAAAGACATGCTCTCGCTCAGCCAGAAGTGATGGGCTTGGTGTAGAAATTACGGGGTGAAATTCTATGCAGGTCAGACCAGATTATCATAAATGTCCTTCTGATGTTAAAATCTGTGGCTCTGGGTGACCAAACAAACAGCATGAATTGTGAATACCTGCGGCAAACAGCTTATGATCAAAAAAATCAATAGACCAAGATCTGTAAGCACCAACTATGCTGCATGGTGAATAAAAGTCATTACCTGTTTGGGGATAATTTACCATCAGAAACAGCTAAATTCCCACCCAGGTGTTGCTCACCCATCTCTAGCCATGTGTTTACATTTCATGGCTGCCATAAAGTGACATGGACAGAAATGAGCTTAGTGACTGCTCTGGATCTTTGCTTTGGAACCTTGAGTCAACTTGGCCTTTTAAGTCACCTCTATTCTTTCATTAATAGTTCTTTTTCTCAACAGCGCTCTCCAATTAACCCTGTGCGCAGAGGGCTCTGAAAGGGAGGCGGTGCGGGGAGAGAGAAGTTAGCTATGGTCATATTTAAGCATTAACTTGAAAGTTTTCTTTTCCAGAAGGAAAAGACAGCGGAAATCATGTTCGTTGCTGTACGCAAGAGGAAAGTCTTCCTTCCTGACCTTTCCAGCAACTAATTTATGCCCTGAAGCAAGAGAGTTTAGCGTGAGTGCTTAACACTGCATGAATCAGGAGGCTCCTCCCGTGTGGACACCCCTAACAAAGAATTAATTCATGAATCTGTATGGAACAGCACTTGGCTCTTCCAGCTCAACACAATGGGCCTGCCAGGTTCTCTCACAGCCCTCAGGATGCCTTGTTTTGTAGGGCTGCAGTTTATTATGATCACCAGAGAGAAGTCTTAAGTTTCCTCTTCTAGGGTGATGCCAGCACTTCTCCAAATGGAGTTATTCTAAAGTTCAAGCAGATCCCTGTGGAGACAGCAGGATATTTCCATATACTGAGCATTGTGACATCAGAACCAGCCTGTTTTACTTGGCCAATGTGCTGTGAGATTCTGCCATCCCCATCTGTACACTGAGATTTCCATCTGTGCACTGTCTTGAAGTTGCCAATGACTGAAGACTTTAGTGGCCAGAGCAGTGTCTTTTCCTTCCCCAGCTCGGACTTTGACTTTGCAGTGTTGGTCCCTTCTGTACGTGCCACCAGCTTCATTATCGTTGGAAGGGATCTTTCATCTTGGGCTAAAAAGCACTCCCAATTCTTCTGAAAAGCAATCTGAACGTCTAGGCCGCAGCTAGGAATGAGAGCACCTTCTTCCTTTCCTTCCAGTTCAAATATCTATTGATATTCAGGTCCCAATACTTTCCCTTGCAATTCTCCTTCATGTTTTGGAGTTGCTAGCCTTAGTTGTTTTGTTAGCACCAGCAAAATGAAAACACCCCTCGGTATTTATATAGCACTTGTCTAGTCCCAGGGCATTGTGCTATTAGTCACTTATTTTTATTTTCATTTCACACCAACCAACTGTGAAATCAGGAATTATTAACCTGATTTGGAAGGAAGGGAAACAAAGGCTGGGATGTTAAGTAACACACATATGGTCATACAGTAAGTCAGTATCAGAGCCTCCTGAGTGCCAGCTCTGTGTTCTGGTCTTGTGTTCTGCTCACTTCCTGCCTCTCCCCCAGATCTCTCTAAAGAGAAGCAATGAAAAGAGAGGTGTGTAGTAAGCTGAGCTGTACATTGTGTTTAAAGATACCAGTCTGTATCAGCTGAAAACTGTTCAGTAGCTTTTCTGACAGGTCATTCATCCCACTTTCCATAACCCACTGCCACATTAGGAACTAGCTACCATCTTTGTGGCTTTTCCAGCAGAGAGGCCATTCCCTTTCCCCGTAGAGAAAGTCCCTCTCTGGCTCTCTACAGATGTAAATTTTGATAACAGTGCTCATCGAGATCCCTGGGTACTTTTTGTATAGTGGGGCTGTTAGCTGATATCCTGGCCGGAGTCTAACTTTGGGATGACATGCTGCCCACCACAGTTTCAGCCACGGAGTGTATCATGGTGTCTGGTGCTGAACAGTAGTATGATGCTGTGAGGCACTGTTAATTAACCGTGTTCCATCCCAGAGGTGGTTACATCTGAGTGGGGGACAAAGCAGTGTGGGCTGTATTTCTGGTCATTCTGTTTATACTCCTTTGGGATGAGGCACCTGATACAAATGTGGCAGCTTTTTACTTGGAATTAAGCTTTCTCTTACAGTCGTCAGACACGTATCCGCAGAAAGGGAACGAAGGAGAATTCACTGACCTAACAAAGTTGAAAGGGTCCAAAGCAAATTGCTTATTAAAGTTCTTAAGCCAGGGTCAGAAGGGCTGCAAGGGGAGATTCATGTAGTAATAAAAAGAGGGCAAAACCTACCATACCTTCCACTGTCTCAGAAATAAATTAATTTACAAATGCTGTGTTTGCCTACCCCTTCACAAGATGAGTTTAACCCCCCTCATGGGCAAGGTTACATTTTCCCTAATAGACAAAGAACAGATGTCAAAATGCCTGGGCTGCAAAATACGCACCTGCTTAACACATCATCTCGGGATGCAGAGATACAGGAAGTGCTAACAGGAGCATTCTCGCCAGCGACAGAGCACTCCCATCAGGGATACCGAGCCCAGTTTTCATGGCTTCACCTTAATAAAGATCCCACTGTGAACGTCTCCGCTAGCATGGTGTGGAGAGGAGCTCCATTGCTGGAAGTGCCACCTTTTGGACAAATAAAACCAACACCTGGGCTGTCTGTGATCATTACAGATCTGCTTGGGAGCTGAGCACGTGATGCTGGAGTCCAAGCCAAATTCCAACCAAGGAAGAGTGCTTATTCTGCCTATTTATATCCCCTGCAGTGTGAGTTAGATACAGCGTTCTCAGTCAGATCCTGTCCTGAACTGCTGTGTACTGATGTCATACACCAGTGGTTCCCTGCTTCTTTGGCTTGAGGGCCAGAGTTATCATCAGAGTTACAATGGTGAAGGGCCACTAGTCAATGCCAGCATCCCCTTTTGCCCCCCATGCAGTCAGACAGAAGGAGTCCTCACTGAGTGCCTGTACCCCGGCTGCAGCAGGGAAACCACACACATCCTATAGCCCCATGTGCTCCACCTGGGTCCCTAGGCAGTGGATATCTTCTGCAGCCAGGGGGATGGAAGATCAGTGCCCCCAGGGACCCAGGTAGAGCACTTTGCCATGATTCCTGGTACAGCCAGGGGAAGGGCATGCTGATCTCCCATCCCCTTGGCTGCAGCAAGGAGCCTGCACTGGTCTTGTAGGCCTGTGGCAACGTGCTCTGCCTAGGTCCTTGAGCAGCAGCTCCCTTCTGCAGCCAGTGGGAGGGGAGCAGCGGGCCACTTTGAAAGATCCTGCAGGCCACTTTTGGCCCCCGGGCCATGGGTTGGGAACTGGTATCATACACCACTGGAAAGCTGATGTGTCGGATGCCATGGGTCAGTGCACCGGTGGATGAAGGAATGTTTCTCAGTGGTCTGTACAGTAGTTTGCCAGCAAAGTGCCTTGGGGTCTTCAGGATGGAATGTGCCACCTAAATATCTGCGATGATTATGGGGTTACTTATTTATTTAGGTCAATGTGCCATCCTGATTGTCTCCTATTTAGACCAGCACAAAACAGATGGGCCCAGTTCAGCCCATTTCAGGGGGAAGCCCCAAGTGTGAGGTAGAGCTGGTTTGGAATTTTTCAATCAAAATGTTGTTTTGACAGAAAATTGAACTTTTCTGAGGAGAAAATGTTGATTTTTCCATCAGGAAAATCTAAATAAAATGTTTTGCTTCAGAGAAGTGCAATAATGCTTCATGACCCCATTCTCTCCTACAGACTGGGCTTCCTGGTTGGACTATATCTCCCATGATGCACCACAGCATCTCTACCAGAGGAAGAGAACACAGTACATCACTGAATGTAGTCTGACCATGGAGCCCAGGCTATAGGAGAGAATGGGGGCATGAGCTCCGAGAACTACAATTCCCATGAGGCACTGCAGCAGCTCAGGTGGATGCAGATTAATATCAACCTGCCCAAAGTGAACCATTCTGACATTTTCACATCTAAACTTTTCTGAACTTTCTGTTGCATTAAAAATGTTGATGTTTTGACTTTTCATCCTGATTCAAGACAAAAACAAACATCAAAATATCAGAATTTCCTGTGGGATGGTTTCTCAATCAGTTCTATTGTGAGCTCGGCTCTGGATTCAAATACCTGCAAATCTTGCATGGGAGGAGGGGGTTTGGGGTCTGAGATTCCCAGCTGGGCCCATCTCTAGTTTTAAGCTACTTCTTTTTATTACACCTTCCTTAGCCCAAAGTGCATGATTCTCCACATTGTGGTGCATCCCAGTATCACCCATGCCCTGGTCCAAATGCAGCCTCTGGGTAAGTGGGTGCAATTCCCATTGACTTCACTGGAAATTTCACTTTCCTGCAGCAGATCTGATTTTGGTCTATTAATTGTATCCTAATTCAAGCAACCCCTGCTAGACAGATCTTGTGTTAGAGTATCTTATGGCAATCTTAATCAATTAGATGAGCCACCTCTTTCACCAGCCTTGGACTGCATCTGCATGGTATACACAAACAAAATAAATCCCAGCTGCCTGCAAAGGGCCTATAAGCTAGCTTGGGCAGATGCAATATGCCCATAACAGCTGGAGGGAATCTCTTAGCTAGAAATCAGCATGAGTCAAAATCCTGTCTCAGAACCCTTGAGTTTGGTTCTGGATACAAGCTCCACACCAGGCCCCTCTCTCTATAAAGGCCAAGGCCAAAAGCCCAGATCTGACTAACCGACCCCACCTCCAGAGGCCCCCCCGATCTCATGCACATTGAGACAGACTCCGCTCCCGTGCTTATTAGTGAAAGGCCTCACACAACAGGCTTTTCATCTGCCCAGACATCAGCAGATGCTGAAGAGCTATTTTTTAAATTAGATGTCTGGCACTGTTGACAAGTGCCTCACAATCCAAGAGTGTCATGTAAGTGAGCAACTCTGCTCCCATCTGCTTACGGACAAAAGGAAGCTTCCACTGTGGAGTTCAGGGAGTCTTTGCCAGTTAATAAACTGGCAGGTGGGTGTTCCCAAAAGACCCTTTCCCAATATTGTCTCATCAGAGCACCATCCCAGTGGCAAGAGGGCTTAAACTTATCCTTGCATGTTGTCATCAGCAGAGTATGCAATGAATGTCAGGAGGCAGCCCCAGCAGAGTGGGAGACCAATCACACTGAAGCGCACAAGGGATGGTATAAATACTGAGAGCAAACTGTTCAGGCTTCACTGAAGTCTAAAGACTGAGTGATTTGGAGATTGGACTGGGTGAGTAACTAAACTTCTCTCATGCTTTGCAAACCGTGTTAGTTATAAGCCAATCTGATAACAGAAGTACTTCTGGGGGCACAGGGTATCCTAGAGATGTTAAATGCAAATGGATTTCATCTATGTGATTATTTTTCATACAGCCAAATTCTGCAGACAGGGTAAATCTGGAGTGACTCCAGTGGAATTCCTCCAGCTTTCCACTGGTGAAACTGGAGTCAGAACTTGCTATATAGATATTAAAACAAAACTGTAAATAGTTGCTAATCAGTCTCAGACAATTTGAGTATTTCAGCAGCAAGGTGTTGGCTTGCCTTCCTCGTCAGCTTCAATATCTTAATTGTGTAATAGCTGATCTGACTTTCTTTTGTTAAGATGGTAATATTTTGAAATGGCAGATGAATGGCATAGCTGTTGGGCATAGAGTTAATGCCCCTGCAGAACCGTTAGCCCAGAGATGGTATCAAACTGCTTCAGGCTGGATATGTCTCAGAAGTTAGTTATGGAGTTGCTTTAAAAAAAAAAAAAGGGGGAGGAGGGGGAATTCTTATAATGACTATTCTTAACATTAAAGAGAGCACCTTGTGGGATCCAATCTAATCTCTATCTAGCCTGCACTAAGCCCCACAATAGCCAAGTGCTTGTGGTTTTTGATCACTGTCAGAGCCCTTGAAGAGGACTGGATTGTTAGACTCAACACCTCCGAGCCTTCAGGAAAAGAGAGAGAGAGAGAACTTTGGGATGGAGCCAAAGGAAATTTAGTCACTGATTATAGGGCATTATCTTATGCCATGAATGAATGAAATTCCATCCTTAGGTAATGACAGACCTGGCACTTTTCTGAGAATGCTTTAAATCCTGACTGAGATCACGCTAAACCCCAATCGCAGAGACGTGTTATCAGAAGAGTTTGTGATGGCAGTCTGGAGGAATGGGGAAATGCTCCAAATTGTAGCAAACTGCTGCCTGGGATGCACAGGGGGAATCAAGATTTCTGGGTTCTAGTCCCAGCTCTGCCACTGACTTGCCCTGTGGCTTTGGGAAAGTCACTTGACAGCTCAACATGCCCATGTTTAAAAGAAGCAAAATAATTCCCTTGAGAGGTTAAGGGGATTGGATTGATAGTCATAAAGCACTTCAAGGCTCCCTGTGCTAGAGAAGCACTAAGTATTGGTATGAAGTTGTTATTGCAGTTTCTTTAAGTTGTAAAATAAAGAGGGTAAAATTATAGGCTTCTTTCCCGGATTTAGGATATTGATGAAATCATAACCACTGCTCACGTTGTGCTCAGTGGCTCAAGAATAGCGTTGACCAGTATGTGAGAGGAGATGGTGGATTGGCACTTAGATTAGAGCCACCTACCGAATGCAGTTAGGTGCTGGCAAAGGGATGGCAACAGAGTACCACAGGTGCAAACTGTCCTAACAAAACAGCAAAGCGAACTGCAGACTTAGGCTGTAGTCAGTGGAACACATTCAGAGCTTTTACCTTTGTCCTGCTCTCTCGTCTGCACCAGGGAATCCTAGGAAAGATCTCTTGGGTCAGCAACTCCTTCCCTTCCCCAGTCAGTACAACCTCCACAATACTATGGGCTCAATCCTGCTCTGAGTTACACTGGTGTAAGGCCAGAGTAAAGCCACTGACCTCAGTGTGGTTTCCAGAGGTACTGGAGTAAATCCAGAGTAACCCCATTTTGCTTTACATTGGTGTAAGTCGTAGTGCAGTCATCAGTCCCTCCCATGACTGTTTAGTTGACGGCAGGATGCAGGGAGACCAGATGAGGTGACAACAGGCAGTACAGCCTGGTAGTACCCGCAGATTAATAAATTCTTAGATTCTAAGGCCAGAAGAGACCACTGTGATCATCTAGTCTGACCTCCTATATAACACAGGCGAGACAATTTCCCCCAAAGTAATTCCTTCAGCAAAACATCCAGTCTTGATTTTAAAATTGTCAGTGATGGAGACGCCACCACAACCCTTGGTAAATTGTTTCAATGGTTAGTTACTCTCACTGCCAAAAATTTACAACTTATTTCCAGTCTGAATTGGTCTATCTCCAACTTCCAGCCAGTGGATCATGTTAGACCTTTCTCTGCTGGATTAAAAAGCCTATTATCAAATATTTATTCCCCATATCGGTACTTTTATACTGTAATCAAGTTATTCCTTAGCCTTCTCTTTGTTAAGCTAAATAAATTGAGCTCTCTGAGTGTATCACTAAAAGGCATGTTTTCTAATTCTTTAATCATTCTTGTGACTCTTCTCTGAACCCTCTCCAGTGTATCAACATCCTTCCTGAATTGTGGGCATCAGAACTGGATACAATATTCCAGCAGTGGTTGCACCAGTGCCAGATACTAACTAACCTCTCTACTTCTACTTTAGATTCCTCTGTTTATGGATGCCAGGATCACATTAGCCCTTTTGGCCAGATCTATCTGTAGGAGTTAGGCTAATGCTGTTTCAAGTCCCTTTACAGGCCAAGTGCATTTCATTCGAGGGTCTCATGGGCTGTTACTGATCTTAACCTATTAGGCCTCACAACCACCCTGCCAGGCAGATGAGTGTTATCCATATTATACAGGTGAGAAAAACAGACACAAAAGCAACCTGCCCAGGGTGAGCCAGCAGGAGAGTTAGGAAGAGAACCCAGAGGCCAGGCTCCCTGTTCCCATCCCTTTTCCACTGGGCCTTGCTGCCTGTGCATGCCTTGGAATGCATGCTAGGAAATGAGGCACTACCCATCATATGGCTCTAGAACCGTGTGTGCTGTGGGACCTGTCCATCTGCTGATTGCTCCTGTGCCATGTTTGACTTGCCTTCCTTCTCATTGCAGGATCTCCCCATTCAGCCAGACGGCACCATGGCATGTCAACGGCCTCTTCTGCTCTTGCTCTTCGTAGTGCTAGCAGTCAGCACCCACCTGTCGAGCGCTCAGCACTGGTCCCACGGCTGGTATCCTGGAGGAAAAAGAGAACTAGATTTGTCACAGACTCCAGAAGTGAGTGCCAGAGTTTCCCTGGGGGGATTGTCCATATTGTTTGAAAGACCATTGTACGCTCTCAATATATCCCACTCTGCAACCCTAATTTAAGGACTGATCCTGGGAGGTGCTTAGCACGCACATTGGGTCCAGTGGGAATTGTGGGTGCTCAGCACCTCTCAGGATCAGGTCCTGAATGAAAACGCTGACATACACAGAGAGAAACATTTCACTGCCAACTTCCCAGCCCTGTGCTCACTGCCCCGAGCACCCAGCCTTCAGACACAGATCAGGATCCAAACTGACCCAGGGCTTAGGGTTCCTCTGGTCTGCACAGCTGGGGCATCTTGAGAGATACAACTGGGAAGAGAAGACAACTGGAAGAGGACCAAAGCTGGACAGCCTTCGAATGACTAGTGCTTTCACACGTTAGCTTTAAAACATGCACCATTTCCTCCTTTTCTGCAGCATGTCACCTGCCCTTCAGGGCAGATCCATATGGAAATGGGTTCCTTCTATGAATTCAGCAGTTTGGGGGATTTCTCCTTCCTAATCTGAACTGACTGAAATTTTATCACTGTCCAATATCCAGACATTTTAGCTCAGCAGATTTTATGCACATTGGAAGGGCTTGAAGAGGTAACAGAAAAATACGCCTGTGGGCCCTAGTCTGCTAGGAGTTGCACTGAGGCTACTAACTCATTTCACACAGGACACCAAACAATCACGGTAACACTCCCACTGCTAGGGTTATAGGAATTGCTGTATCGGATCAGACTGGTCATTCGTTTAGTTTTAGTTCAATATCCCGACTCTCATAATGGCCAGTACCAGCAGCTTCAGTAGAAAGTACAAGACACTCCCTGGTGGACAGTTATGTAATAACCAGTCCATAGTAGAAATTTGTCACCTGCTCACTCAGGCTTATTACTCCACTGCATGCGGGTTTATATCCCTTGTTTCTTCCTCCTAATTGTAAATAGAAATATCTTCATGACAGTGCAGGGCTGGATTTGACTTAGGGATGAAAGACCCTATAGCCACCCAATCCTCAAGGCCTAGAATTTATTTGTGTTTTGTTTGTGAGTTCAGGCTTCAGAAGAAATCAAACTGTGTGACGGGGAAGAGTGTGCTTATGTGAGGAGCCCAAGGAAAACCATTGTGAACACTCTGCTGGTAAGAACAAAAAGCAGCCTTCCCCAGGAGCTACCAGAGCACCTGCTTGTTAATCAGCATTTAGCAGAGGCAGTAAAAGTGGAGCAGCAGTGAACAATTCTATATTGTCAATTATTAGAATTGTTTTCGATCTGTAATGCCAAAGGCTTTTAAAGACAAATAAACACAGCAGCCTGCCCAGAAAAACTTAAAAGATCGAGCAAGCACCTGAACATCTCCTGTGAAGAGTTCACAATCTAGGACAGGACAAATTTTCAGATTGGAAGAGCTCATGAGATAAGACATCCAGGTTATTCAAGTTCTTATATTGCTTCTGTCACTGGGGTATCTTATATTGCTTCTGTCACTGAATGTGGCATCTGTTGTTTCCTTAATATACAAATATATTAATTAGGAATTATTAGGGAGCGTAGTCAGCCAAGAGGGTGTGTGGGTGGGTAGGTGCATGGTAGAAAGTTAACTGGAAGAAGTGAGCCTTGAAAAAAGGGATTTGAAGGAGTGATGAAAGGCAGGGAAGATGTGCCAGCCATAACAGATGGAGTGTCCACTTAAACAGAAAAAACATTCAGCATTTGAAAGTCTGGGAATGTTATTATTTATACTGGAGTGGTACAGACTAAGTATGGATTAGGATTCCACTGTGCTAGATGCTGTACAAATGGACAGTGTTTTTCAGGCTCAATAAATCATGGTTTGTTTTTTTTTAATTTTCTTTGTTGCTGTACAGGCTGACATGCTGGCGAGACAGCTACAGAAGAAGAAGTGAGTCCTTCCACAGGCTCTTTCCAAAATGCTTGCCAGCCCTGCAGGCTTTCCAGTTGTGTCCTTTGCAACGTGATGTTGTGTCTGTAAATTCCATGTATCCGATCATTACAAAATTCTTATGAACATCTTGGGTGAATGCACTCAAATGCTGGGAATGTAGATAATGCTGTAGTGAATATCCAGGACCCATCACTCAACCAGAATGAGACCCTACCAGGAGTTTTCTTTACACACTTGTGTAACTCAACCATGTTGAATAAAATACTTTATTTTGCTACATACACAATTCCATCCATATTTATGTCCTTACCCGTGTCTTTAAAAAAATAAAAATAAACAAATCTCCAGCCCCCTGAACCAGTTTTAAGCAAGCACTGATTTCTGAACAAGTGTCGGGTCACGAGGTCCTTTTATGGGCAACTCTTGGCCCTCCCTGCATTGCTTCTTCAGTAGTTCAGCCTTCTGGCTGAGTGCTAGAATATTCTGCCAAACTTGAATCAAAATGTGAGACAACGTCCTATGTACGTCCTTTCATTCACACAGATACTGTTATCAAGGGTTACAGGTAACCTCAAGAAAGTTTGATTGTGTTAGTTTTTTTCATACATAAAAGGCAACATTCTCACATTCATAGTAAAAGAATAAGAAAGAGCAACAGTAATGTTCTTGGGAAGATAGTAGGAGACATGATCTAGTGGTTAGCGTGCTAGTCTGGGACTTGTGGCTCAGATTAAAATCCTTCCTGTACAACCATGGGCAAGTCACTGATTCTCTCTATGCCTCAGTCTCCCACCCATACAAATAATAGCCCTGCCCTACCTCGGGCGTGTTGTGAGACCAAATACATTAGAGACTGTGAAGCACTCAGGTACTATGATAATGGGGCCATATACATACCTAAGAGCCTAAAGTGAGTGTCTGTATCTGGCCATGAAATGGTAACTGCTTCTGCAGCAGTGAAGGAATGTCATTAAGGTGCAGTGCACAGAAGCAAAGGCATAATAGATGTAGATTGATAGATTGTAACTGGGAAATGTAGGTATGAATTCTTCTACCTCACACAAAATGTGAATAAGTCCACTATCAATCAACATGTGCACAGAGTATAAATACATTGAGAGTTTTGCTCACTGTCAACTTCTCTTTTTTGCTATCCGTTCTATGTGGCAGCCAGTTACGCTGAAATGAATGTGAAATTACAGTGGTTAAATATGATTTATTCTAAGTCTGCTGTGAATCTCAACCTCTGTACTTTATATTACTTTAACAAGCAATAACAGCTGGTAATGGAGAATTGCTTTACTTTGCTGCTGATGCAAAAATTGTGTCAATTAAAATGAGGGAAAAATTCTTGGAACTGGATTTCAACATTTCTGAGAAATAACACCCTCATATTTCCACACTAATTTATATGGCCCCTCGCATCCACATAGATTCCCAAAGCAATTTACAAATGGAGGGCCAGACTCTGCTCTCCATTGGATCAGTATAAAACCAGGGTAATTCCAGTGATTGTGTGTATGGGGGTGGTGGTTTACTCTGGTTTCATATCAGTGTGACTCAGAGCAGAATCTGGCTCTTTATGAGTGGAGTGTAAGCTGGGGGCTGGATTCTGCCCTGATTTACACCTTGTGCAAGTCCACTGAAAACCACCGTCCCCATCCATTCTCCTTTTGCCGGTATGACCCAGAAGTAACTCCAGAGGCCACGGAGTGACCCCAGTATGAAAGGGGGGAGATGCTCCGCCTTACTGATGCCAACGGTCTTGCAGGAGGTGGAAATCCGTAGTTCTGGGAACCGCCAACCTGGATCCGACCCGGGCTGGCGCCCGGCGCTGGGTCTGTCAGTGCCAGGCAGGAGTGAGAACCCGGGCGCAGCGGGTGGGGGACCTTCGTCCCGCGTGGGGGTGAGGTGAGCCGGGACCCCCCCCGCCGAGCCGTGGGGGCTGGGGAGGCCCTGGGGGGCTGGGCTGGGCGGGGGCTGGCCCGGCCAGGGCAGGGAGGGTGACGAAGCGGCCGGGAAGGCGCTGGGTGCCCTGGAGGCTGCTTGTGCGGGGCTGGCCCGCCCGGGACCGCCCCTCCCCCACCGCGTGTCCGGGCCGCGGCTCCCCTCAGACCCGCGCCCCTCCCCCCGCCACGCCGAGTGGGAGCCGCTGCCCCGGGCGCGCGCTGTGACCCCGCCTCCCCCCGGGCCTCACCTGCCCGGCGCGGCTCCCCCCGCGCCCGCGAGCCACGAGGGGAGGGGCCTGGACACGCGCGCACTCGCACGGCCCGTGCGGCACGGTCACGGGTGGGGGTGGGGGGGTGAGAGCGGGGGCACGAGTGGGCGGCTGTGACGCGTGACTGACTGGGGGCTGCGCGCGCGCGTGCCCTGCGTGGCGCGGGGGAGGAGGGCGCGAGGGTGTGACCCCCGGGCGGGAGCGCAGTCCACGAGCTCGTCACCTAGCAACGGCGGCTACTTCTGGTCGCGTGACTCCCCCAGGCCAGCCGCGGGAACCGTCGGAAACCAAACTTGTCACTTAGCAACCGCCACTTCCGGGGGTCCCGCGGCAGACCGGAAGCAGGAAGCGGCGGCGTGGGCGCGTGCAAGGGCCGCGGCCAGCCCGAGGCAAATAAGCCCAAACCCCGCCGGGCCCAGCCGGGTGAGATGCCCGGCAAGTGTTGGGCCTGGCCTGTCCCGCCCGCCCCCCCGGTCAGAACTACATTTCCCGTCATGCCCCGCGCCGCGCGCAGTTCCGCTTCCGGGTCAGGGGTCAGTCCGATGGCGGCGCCCTGCCGGAGGTCGCTGTGGCCGCCATCAGCATGCTGCCCGCGCTGAGCCGCTGCTGGGCCCCGTGCAGCCGCCGGCCGCTGCCGCTGCTGGTGCCGGCCCGGGGCCGCAAGTCGCGCCACGACCCGCCCGCCAAGTCCAAGGCCGCGAGGGTGAAGGTGCCGCCGCCCGTGGACCCGGCCGAGCTGCTGGTGGTTTGCGAGCGGTACCGGCAGCACCGGCTCGTCCTGCGGGCGCTCAGGTACCGCCGGGCCGGGCCGGGCCGGGCCAGAACCGGGGCCGGGGCGGGGCGGAGCTGGCGGGACCCGCCCCCGGCCTGTCGCGCGGGGTTCGGTTCTGGGGGGGAATAGGGAACCGGGCCGGATCGGTGCTGGGGGGCGGGGACCCGGCCCATCGCCTGGGGTTCGGTTCGGTTCTGGGGGGGAATAGGGAACCGGGCCGGATCGGTTCTGGGGGGCGGGGACCCGGCCCGGCGCGCGGGGGTTCGGTTCGGTTCTGGGGGGGAATAGGGAACCGGGCCGGATCGGTGCTGGGGGGGCGGGGACCCGGCCTTGTGCACGGGGGTTCGGTTCTGGAACCCGGCCCGGCCCAGAGGGTGGCTAGGGAACCGGGCCGGATCGGTGCTGGGGGGCGGGGACCCAGCCCGGCGCGCGGGTACGCGGTTCTGGAACCGCCTGCTTGGGCTCCGGGCTGGGAGCAGGGCCCCACGCCGGGCATTGCACAGCGTTGGCATCGCCTCAGAGTCCTGCCCTGCAGCTCCCTGCACCCCCGGGGTGGGAAGAGAGCGCGGGGGGGCTGGGCGGGTGCGGAAGGCGGCAGGCTCCCTGCCCTAGTTCAGCCTGCGGACCCTGGCGCCCGGTGATGTGCCAGGGCCCATTCAAATCACCTCTGGCTCAGGCCCTATCCAGGACAGGTGCTGTGAGTCGTCCCCTTCGGGCCGAGTGACCCCAGGAATCGTATCCATCCCCTCTGCGTGCTGTGCCTTCGGCGCTCACCGGCTGGTCACCGTTCATTATGTGTCTGTGTCCGATCCCCCGAGTCTGCCTCGGTTCTTTAGCTCAAACTGTAGCAGCTCAAGCTGTTAGTGCTGGAGGCTCCCAGTTCAATCCCTACTGCATCGGCTAAGACGGGGCGTCACAGCTGCACTGGGCATACAGACAGTTTTGTTGCATTGTATGTCAGTTTCTTCTCAGGCCCTGCATGCCCCACCTGCTCTCTTCCAAGTTCTACAGAAGGGTCTTGATTACAAAATGCAGAGGCAGAGCAGCTGCTGTTTCCAAGTTTGGCGGGGGAAGGGTGTCTCCCTTTTCCAGAACCGCTGGATGCAGCCAGGAAGCACTAAGAACCAGCCAGTCTCATGCACTCCCCTGTAGGGGCTGGGGAGCCAGAAAGGAGGCAGGGCAGTCTCTTAACCTGCCTGTTCTTCCCTCTGCATGTGCTCAGGAAGCAATGAGAGCGTAGATCCAGAATAGGGAGAGTGTGTATGTGTGTTCTTCCCTCCCCTGAAATCCTCCTTCAGGTCCTGGAGAGAAGTCAAGGAGTGAGTAGGAAGGTGTTGGGTGAGATGACTTCTACTGTAGAAACCAGCTGGCATGCATGTGTATAGGCCTTGGCCTGCTTACGCTGCCTTGGTGAAAGGACCCTTGTAAACCTTAGCAGGAGAGTGAGGAAAAAACCTTATGAACACCCAGAATCCCGGATTTTAAAGAAAACACTTTGAAAAGGAAATGGCTTTGTCAGGTGAACCTTCTGGAAGGCGTCTATTCCAAATAATTCAAGCTGATAGTGTCCCTTTCTAGTGGTGTCAGGGTCCAGTAGCATACGAGGGCCACTGGCTTGTGAAAGACCTGCCTTTGAACCCATCTCCCTGGACAGAAACGTTGGTAATCAAAGGAAAAGTAATGCTGCTGTGACTGTGCGTGCTTAGGGCCCCTTCTCTCCTTTCTCCCAGGGCTGAGTTCAGGAAAGAGGTGGTGTGGCAGAAGCGTGAGCAGGTTGATAGAGAGAGGCAACGGGTGGCGATGGAGGAGCACCAGAAGCTGATGGCATGGAACAACGCTGAGAACGAACGGCTGCAGAAAAAGAGGTGAGGAGTGGCACTCAGGCCTGCCACGGGAAGGTCTTGGGGTGTCACTTCAGTGCGGTGGAACTGTGAGATGCCAAAGCTACGCAGGGAGGGGCTGTGGTTCTTCCCCCACCCCTCAGAGTTCTTAGGGAGCCTTCTTCTGGTCTGTGATTCAGAGAGATCGTGGATTCGTAGATTCTTAGATTCCAAGGCCAGGAGGGACTATTGTCATCATCTCATCTGACCTCCTGTATAGTGTAGGCCATCCCCAAAATTTTGCAGGCATCTCCAAAATCATTGTAACGGCAGGTCTTTTGGAAAAACATCCAGTCGTGATTTAAAAACTGTCTGTGATGGAGAATCCATCACAACCCTTGGTAAGTTGTTGCAGTGTTTAAATATCCTTACAGTTAAAAATGTCTGCCTTATTTCCTGTCTTAATTTGTCTAGCTTGAACTTGCAGCCATTGGATTGTTTTATATCCCTCTCTGCTAGACTGAAGTGCCCTTTATTAAATATTTACTCCCCATGTCGATATTTATAGTTGATGATCAAGTCCCAAGCTTTCTAAAGTGATTGTTTCTTTAAAAGATTACTTCCGGGGTATGTCAATGGCTACCTCTAGGTCACTGGTTTAAATCCAACCCAGCCACTGTACTAAAAAATATTACTAGCTGCTGACAGTTCAGCCCTCTGTACAAAATGGGTTTGCTGTCAGTAACTTGCTAGCCAGACAAATGTCCCTCTTGCAGCACCAGCACAGCTGGCATTAAATTAAATTAAATTGGCAGTTTCATCTGGCTGGATCACAGAGACTGAACTGTATCCTCCCTCTTTTTATTATGGGACAGGGCTACGGTTACATTTGAGGATGCTTTTAAATAGGATCTCTAACCCTTTATTTTGTAATAATCTCCTTGAAATGGCAAAAAAACTGACACAGAATATAAACTCTCAACAGGATCTGAAGTTTCTGCGGTGGCTTGATAGAAAAAGAAGGGATGCAGAGAATACGAATTTAAAAATCACCCCTTTTGGTGACTGTTGTTTCCACTGAATGCTCTCTTCTTTTGTACCCCTATTGTATTAATTATGCTAGGTACCTAGGAGAGCAATTTTCATTGTCGCTGCCCAGTCCATCCCTGTTCTTTGATAGTTAGGACTTCAAGCCCCATGTCTCATGCCGAACCTCTCACCACCTCTAAAAAAGGCTTCCCATCATCTCCTACCCCTGCTAACTCCCTGCCTCGCCATCCTCATTCCAGGGGAGAGCAGCAGGTTTCACCTGAACGTTAAATGCTTCCCAGTGAGACTGCTGTGCCTCCTGCTGTCCTGAGCAGGGCAGCCAAGTACCCCACCTGTGCTCTTGTGCTCATGTCACAGGGAGGAGCGGCTTAGAAGAGAGGAGGAAGAATTGCAGGAGCGGAAGTTACAAGGAGCCGTCAGCCATGCCAGGTTAATGGAGGATTTTCTTAAGCAGAAGGAGAGCGAGGTCCTGCAGTTGCAGGTATGGAAGGCTGGGGTTTGAGGGCAATGATCACGGGGTTTGGTGACTTTGTGAGCCCTTCAGGTTGTAAGCTGCTGCCACCAGCTGTTCTGGTTGGTACCAGCTATTGGGAGTTCTGTGGAGGCACCAGGTTCACGCCCTGGAGAGGGGAGAAAGGATTTGTGTTCCTCTATGTGAAAGTCCTGCCTTCCCAGCTGCTTCAAGGAGCAACTTTGATGATCTCGGGGTGCAAGAAGAACGAACTGCCTAAGGGCTTTGAGAACAGGTTGTGGAATGAATTTGGAAGGGAGATGGGGAGCCTTGTGTTTCCAGGGTTCCCTCACTAAGAATATTACTGGTTCAAGCCCTTCTTTGCTCCTGGTGAGTTCTGAACCCCTCTTGAGGTGTAATGGGAATCTTCAAGCTTTGTCTTCCTGAATGAGGGTTGAGATCCTCAGAGCAGCTGGAAGAGCCACTCCAGGCCCCATAAACACAACTTACGGGAGTAGCTGTCCTGTGGGGTAGTAACTCTGTATGCTCCATTAGGTTTGAATTGAGATTGGAGTTTGGGTGGGAAGCTAAAGGAGGATTCCTGGTGATTCTCATCCCTCTCCAGTTCATGCCCATTTCATCAGCCCCACCCATGGCATCTTCTTTGGGCAAGTGGAGCATGTCAAAGTGCAGAACCCCAACCCTTCTGCACTGAAACATGGTCTCATTTTGTGTCCTGCATCTAACTGGCTGCCTTGGTGGGCGCAAATGCTGCACCCACTGAGAGTCGGCTTTTACCTTCCATTGATTTAGGAAGAAGCCAGAAATTTCATCACCCCTGAAAATATGGATCAGCGAATTGAAGAGTGCCTGGATAACCCTCGCAGCTACAACTTCGCCATCGATAAAGAAGGGCGAATTGTCAAGCGGACTGTGCTGTCCTAGAGACTCTCTCTCGATCTGGCTGGACAATTCAGATGGGAAACTTCCCCAAGTCTTCCATCCAGATGCTGTGCTCAATGCAGGACCGAGAGGAAAGGGTTTTCTGTATCATGCATAAAAGTCGGCCACAGAATTTCATTTTGACAAACAGCCCTTTGGTGCGAGTTTTGATTCCTGCACTGAAAGGCTGTTTCCTGCTTCGTAGCTCATGTCCCTTTGCTTCGGGGTGAATTGCTGCTGTCTCCGAAATAAAGGAATTTGTTTTGTACAGCACTATAGTTCTTAATTTCTTAGGCACAGTAGTTCAGAGGTATTAGATATATTAAACCATTTGTCTGTGAGCTTATGTAGCGTCTTTCACCTGGTGTCTAAGTACCCGGTCAAGCCTTTGCCAGTTCAAGATTATTCCCTGCAAAATATTCCAAGGATTTGTGCTCTGGTCAGTTTTTTCATCACTGGACACTAGTCATGGGACTTCTATCGCTTTCTTAATCTATTTTCAAAACTTTCCAATCTAATTTCCTTCTTCGACGGGGTTTCTAGCCTAGTGGATGGTAGGAAGCAGTAGATGTGATGCATCTTGATTTTAGTAAGACTTTTGACAGTCCCATGTGATGTTCTCCTTAGCAAACTAGGGAAATGTGGTGTTGATGAAATTATTATGAGATGGGTGCATAACTGGTTGAAAGACTGTCCTCAAAGAGGAATTACAAATAGTTTGCTGTCAAATTGGGAGGATTTACCTAATGTGGTCCTGCAGGGGTTTGTCTTGGGTCCAGCACCATTCAATCTTTTCATTAATGACTTGGATAATGGAGTGGAGAGTGTGCTTATAGAATTTGTGGATGGCCAGTTTGAGGGTTGCATGCACTTTGGAGGACAGGATTAGAATTCAAAAGAACCTTGATATAGGGGAGGATTGGTCTGAAATCAACAAGATGAAGTTCAACAAAGACAAGTGCAAAGTATTGCACTTAAGGAAAAATCAAATGCACAACTATAAAATGGAGAATAACTGGGTCGGTGGTAATTCTACAGAAAAGAATGGGGGAGTTATAGATCACAAATTGACTGAGATTCAACAATGTGATGCAATTATGAAAAATATATAATTCTGGGGTGTATTAACAGAAATGTCCTATGTAACACACAGGAAGTAATTGTCCTGCTCTGTGTGGCACTGGTGAGGATTTATTTGGAATATTGTGTTCCATTTTGGGCACCACACTTCAAAAAAGATGTGGGGAAACTGGAGAGAGAAGACTGAGGAAGGACCTAAAAAGTCTTCAAATACGTTAAGGGCTTTCACAAAGAAGATGGCCTATTTTTCTCCATGTCCAGTAAAAGAAGGACAAGAAGTAATGATCTTAACCTACAGCAAGAGAGATTTAGATTAGATATTAGGAAAAACTTGCTAACTATGAGAATAGTTAAGCACTGGAATAGGCTTCCAAAGGGAAGTTGTGGAATCCCTGGCATTGGTGATTTTTAAGAACAGGTTGGACAATCACCTGTCAGGGATGGTCTGGGTTTACTTGGTCCTGCCTCAGTGCCTCTTGAGGACCATTCCAGCACTACATTTCTCTAATTTCCTGGGGGAAACTGCCCTCTAACAAAAAGTCTTGCTGTCAGGAGGTCTGTTTCTGATTTACAGCATAAATTCTTTTTGGTTCATTTCTTTCTATTACAGTTCCACTGCCTCTGATTATTCCTTAAGTAGCCCTCCTTCTAGATAAAAGTCTTTGTTAAACTGCATATAAGATTAAGAGCACTTATTTGTAAATTAAGATTGGAAAAAAACTACAAGAAGTTTGATAGTAATAAAAATGTGAGGGAAAACAGATTAAAAACCAGGGCAATTCAGAGTTAAGGTCAAACTTTTTTAAAGAAACCCAAGAGTTTGAAACTATGGAAACAGTTGAGACATCCAAGCTATCTTAACTGTTTCCTTGTCTTGGGGTCGAACTTGGAGCTTAGACTGAGTTCAATACCAGTTCTCACCCTAGATCTTTCTCAGATGAGCTTGCCAGAGAGCTGTTCCCTGATTCTGTTGTTTGTTTCCACAAGGTGGCCTTGGGATTTGTAAGTACTGAATCATGTTTTTCTACTCACATTTCTAATCCCTGCTGGCTGTCTCATGGCTTGATCATGGCTGTATTTGTTTGCTTGGTGCAGAAAACTATGTGAAGTAGAAAGTACATCACTGGTGCTCTCTACATCAGTAATTCTTTCCTTTAGGTCATGGATTCATGAGCAGATATAGTAGGACTACCCTATCCCTTCCCATATTGTTAAATGGGAGAGACTCCTGACTGGATGAGAGATGGATCTCAGTGGTCCCAATATGGAAAAGGCTGTGAACCCTGACTTTAGATCATTAATTAAACCTATGAGTTCCAGTACTGTCCCCTGTATCACCCGTGACTTGCTCCTCGTAGCAAAGGTTTGGACACGTCATTCACTACTCTGGTTTTTTCTATTCATTGATAGATTCTTAATCTGGAGATTTCACTGAGCCGGCATTTCTCCCAAGCATTCATGGTCTTATGATTCTTGGGGCATTCCATCCCCAACCTGTCATGAAGCCCCAGATCAAATCCCTTCCTCTGAAATTGCACGATAGAACCTTTTTATACCGCACTAATGACTGGGGAGATGGAACTTTCAATCAGTTTTTTTGACAAATAGTGGAAGCATTTAATTTTAATGCTATTTGTTTTGCTTTTAATATATTCAAATTTTAATACTACATTATTGAATAGATATAGCCAATAGATTTGATATTTTGACACAATGTAAAAAGCATCAAAATGTTTCGTCTTGACCTCAAAACAAAAGTTTCGGCATTAGTTTTGCAGAAAATTGTGGCTCTCTGTTCTGAATCAGAATGATGGGTTTTGTTTTTTTTTTTTCAAAATGTCAGAACTTCTCGCGGGATGGATGTTCTGGTTCCAGACCCGTTCTAGCTTTCATTGTGACAGTTACTGAGGGAGTTGTTCAGAGCTGTGAATGACCCAGGTTCTGTTCTGATTTAGGGATCCTCCTTTGGGCTTACAATATTCTGCCTTATTTAAACTCTTCTATCACCCCAGAGGCATCTTTTAACATATAAGCAGTGAACTATCTCCAGTAGGTTAAAAAGAGGACTTTGCTTTTCAGTGCATATGCTGCCACTAGGTGCTTAGAAATCCTTCATAGTTATATTTCGTCTGATTTACCTTTTTAACAGCAGCACAATACTGCACTCTTCTAGCATTACCTCCTGAATCCTACATTCATCATCTGCAGATAGCACCTACAGCATCTGGCTGTTGGAGGCATTGCTCTTATCCCACATACAGTCCCCCAGGCTCTTAATTCACAGCGTGGCTTTCCAGGCCCTCAGCTTGCTCGGAGCCTGCTTTTCAGGGAACATCCCTCGGCTGCTGGATAAAACTGTGACCCAGGGCCGCCTTAATGCCAACTGGCAGAGGGCACAGAAGGTGCCAGTGGGTTTACAGGGATCCTCCGGGTCAGGTCTATGCATATTAGTACACCAAAGGGTGGCACGTAAGGTGTCTCTCAAAAGCCAGGAGCCCACTGGTCATTGTAATTGTTACAAAATGTACATGTGGATAATATTTAAGGCGTTATGTATCTATACTAAAAAATATGTTCTTAAAGGCTAGGAGTTAAGATAGGTCCCCAGCCAGGAGGTACTAGACATTTACCTCTCTCTTTGGTCCTATGGATATGGCCTATTGTATGCTTCACAATGGATGCTTAGTTGCATATGCTAATCAAGAAATTGTGAAGCCAATGAGAAAGAGGTATACAGGGAAAATCAACCAACAGGGGGCATCCTGTTTATGACTAAAGATAATGACTCGGGGAGCTATAACTCGGGCTGCCAAGACACACTCCGGATCCTTTCAGGGTGGAGGCAAGCTGACACCATGTTATGCCTCATGAAAAAGGGTCCCTGGCTGTAAAGCTCCAATGATCTGCATTAGACAGGAGATTATCTTGTTACTTAAGCCTAGGGTCTAAAACGCATGTTATAATTTTATTTTCCCTGTAGCCATTTGTTTCCAATACTCCTCTTTGCTAACACTCAAATCTCTGTCCTTGCTAAATAAACTTGCACTTGCATTCTCCATGAACATACAGCGCTGAGTGTCCAGGGAAGCAGAGATCTGAGGTGGGGCTGGTAAACGGGCTTCTTTGGGATCAGTGGCTGTGTGAACACTGTGTGTGTCCAGTGGACCAGGGACTGGATACTCCAGGGATACACTCAGAGGGGTTGGTGGGTGGGGGCTATTGCAGTGGGGCCTGCGTAGGCCTAGAGGGGTGAGTTTGTGTTGCCCATGGCCAGAGCTGTCAGGGCGCTGTCCCCGGGGAAGCGGGGGTAAGATGCCTTCCAACCATGTGGACCCCTGGGAAGCGTCACTGAAACCCCATCCTGGTCCTTAACTGCCTGCTTAGGTAAGTGACCTACATTCCTCCCCTCCCTCATCCAGGCTGTACCAAGAAGCAGCGTCTCCTGTAAAAAGAGGGGATGTGAATCCCAGCTAAGCAGACCGAGAAACCGTTGAGTTCATTACAAAGATGGGAAAAAATAAACAGAAGGATTTTTTTGTTCAAGTTTTATTTCTAGCTGGGGATGCTGTTGAAATGGCTGCTGAGGCTGGGTGGCCAGGGTTAGTGCATCGTATTGGACTGGCTTTTGGTCTTCGCACCCTCGGACATGGCAAATCCTGTCGCTTCATCCCTCATGTATAGCGGATGGTCTAGGAAAACAGCGATTCTTGGTCGCAGGCCGAGTCCACCATGCAGCCCTCTGAAGAGAAACAAATGCATGTAAAAGGAAGTGAGTGTAAAAGTGAGTGTAGAAGGAAGTGAGGCGTGACTTAGGCCACTGGAGTGATGTATAGCTATGTTGGAAAACACCTTGGGCCAGATCCTCAATGGATGTAAATCTGTGTCACGCCATGAAAAACTCTGGTGCTCAACCATGATACACCAGCTTCGGGTCTGGCGTAGGATGTGGGGTGCCTTTCCTGCAGAGGAGCTTTTATAAACTATTGGCATGGGGTGAATTTCACCTCTGTGAAGGGAATAGGGCCTGCTGTGACACTGCAGCTAACTTTGCTTGTGGCAATGAAGGAAATGACCAATCTGAGTGAGACTTCTCTCCTCTGGGAAAGGAGGAACAGGACTGGACTGCTGCTAACAGTAAATTCCCCACGTCTTCTGCCCACAGATCCCATGGCCTGAGCACCAAATAACGGTGCACGGCCTTTGCAGGGCTCATTGTGCACGCACCAGCCCAGAAGTAACCGTGCCACGGTGCAATATAGCTCCTGCAGTCTAAAGATCTCCAAGTGCTTCCCAAACATGAGTGAATGTAGCCTCACGGCCCTCCCCGGCAGGCTGAAAAGATAACTGTCCATACTTTACTGATGGGGAAACCAAGGCGCAAAGTGGTTAAGCAACTGTCCCAGGGTCCCGCAGGGGTAGGACTAAAGCTCATATGTACTGAGCACCTCCCTCTCCAAGCCCATCATCCTGTCTCTTAACCACAAGGCCTCTTCCCCATGTTAACAGTGCCTGGGAGCACTGAGAATAGATGGCTAGTGTTACGTTAGCAGCCATAAATGGAGGCGGGTAGGGGGAGGGATTGCGCTGGTTAATATGAAGCAATGGTTAAAGTGGAAGCTAAGCAAGTGCGCTCTCACCGTTGTTACAGCAGATCCCCGGGGCTGCGCAGGTCCCACCATTGGTCCCGCATGGCTTCCTACCAGACTCGCAGGGCGTTGGCAGGTAATTCTCTTCCTGGCATCGCAGTGTTTCTGAGGTACCGAGGTAGCAACCCAGTTCCGCTCCACAGCAGATGCTAGGGCCAAAGCAGTGGCCTTTGTTCCTAGGCCCACAGGGGATGCACTATTGGGAGAGAGAAAAACCAAAGGCCAGTTAGTGGGGAAAACACCATCCCTGGCTGCTTGTGACCTGAGCCAAAGCCTGTTGGAGTCGATGGGAAGACTCATCCTGATCAGTGCATTGTGGATTGGGCCTGTAGGATGCTATCTTTCTGCCTTCAAGGGCCAGTATCTAAGGAGCCCCTGTACGCTCAGCTCAAACCTAGCACTTCAGTTCCAGTTTTAACTTGGTATTGGACACCTTATCGGGATGTGAAATGTTCTTACAGGATTGCTCAGTGGAACCGGGTGTGGTGGGGAATGGTACGTTCTCTGGAGGGGCCAGAACCCCCACCCCAATAGTATGGGGCTGGAATTCCCAGACATTCAAACCGACTCGAAAAGAACGAGCCGTGCCCCCAAACTGAAACTGACCAGAAGGGGGTGTCGCTATTCTAGCTGGTGGCATGTGTGTGAGAGGGTGGGGGAAGGGGAATAAAAGAAGAAAATGAATGTTTGTGATTTAAAAAAAAAAAATGGACACTGTTCGTGAATAGCCCAGGGAAGGAATTGGTTGAGAATGTAACGTGTTGACAGTGCCCCTTTAATAAACAGGTGAAACCGTCCTGAACAAGTTGGGCTCAACTAATTGAGGGTGTAACGCCACTGACTATAGGAATGTTGGATGCAATGCCTTTGACTTCTGATTAGTATGCTATCTTGGTGTGCTGGGTGTCGCAGCGTGTTTGTTTCATTTTATTAAGCACAATGTTTAGTTGCGCTAACAACCTTCCGGGACTTAGGCTAGATCAGCATTTTTATGGGAAAGTCCCCCAAGTTTTTGCTGAAGGGCAGTGACAGAGGAGGACTGTGGCATAGCTATGGCGTCTACAAAACACTGATGCTTTTGTGTATCAGTTCAAGATTAAATCTCCTGGCAGCCCTTCCCCAGGCATTCAGAAGCAGCCAGATCCTATGATCTGAACTGGATAGGGGAAAGGAGGCTTTGAAGAAACAGTACAAAATGCAACTCACATGAACGAATAAAGAACTTAGCCTCCCTAAAGGGCCGGAATCTGCTTTTGGTTGTTCCCTGTCAGCCTCAGGTTCTAGAGTGCAGAATTTTGTCTTATTTTAATACATCGGTGATCAGTGGGTACCTTTCTTGTATCTAAACGCATTTCTCCCTCTCCCAAATCGTGGCCCCTGCTGGAATTTCTTATGCAGGGGCCTCCCGCTGTAGGGATCTATTTCTCCAGAATGTTTTGCCTTCCTCAGAGACATTTGATTAAATAGGGTCGCAGGGAGTATGACTGATTCATTCCCTTTGCATCCCCCTGCACTCCCCACTGCAGAGTTGCAAGGAATGTTATCTCCTGTCTTGTGTACAGGATGCATGTTATATCTGTACACACTGACCCAGAAGACGATCAGTAAAATGTTCCTTCTAAGCAAAATAGCTCTTGACTGCGTGGTATAGGGTCTGAAAGGCTACGGGCCTTTTCTCCCCCAGACCCTACTAGGCTTGATCCCTGGGAGTGACGGCCAGCAGAAGGATCTTGTAGCAGAGCACTGAAAACTCATCTCAGCCAGTGACTGCCTCGTGTATCGCCCACATGCTCTTCTCCCAAAAGCAGCGCTCGCTAACTGGCTGGCCAAGCTCATTGGCCTGCTGCTGCTGGGGTACCACAGCTTTCTCTTGGCTGGCAGATTCCTGCTGCCACAGCCCATGCCTCACCAGTGGCCATGTTGGACGGCATTCCTGACATGTAATGCAGACTTTTTGCGTGCATCCCTGCAGCATTTACCCCTATGTTTCAGCACAAGACTATTAGCCGGAGCTATTTAATGTCACATGATTTGTTTATAATTGACGGGGAGTGGGGGGGGCCGTCACTGTAGTGCAAGCTCTTAATCTTCTTTCCCCCATTCCCCCCGCCCAAAAAAAAAACCCTCCTTGCTCTAAGCTAGTCCCACTGCCCCAGTCCAGGTCTCGTCCCCTCTCCATCCAAATGAGGCTGCTTCTGCCTTCGCGTCCAAGCTGCACTGTCAGGCCAGGCACCAGTGTTACACGCAGAGACAATTCTCGCCTGTGCCCTTAGCACCTCCACTTTGGGTGCTGAGGGCACAGGAGAGGAGCGTCTCTTCTGTTAATGCTGGTCCCTGGCATCCCAGTGGCCTCCCCACCTCCAGTAACCGGGAGCACAATTGCAGGGAAAGTCCTGCTCATCCCCAGCAGCTCCGTGAGGATGGGTCATACACGGGCCAGTCGCATGTGGCATTTGGGACCTGGGCCTGGAGCATTCTCAGTGCAGATAGAGTGTGGCAGCCAAATTCTTTGACAACTCTAACACATGGCTACTGAATTAACGCGAACAGGTTTGTAACATGGCCGAAGTGGGGTGGCTTATTCCACGAGGCTGGCAAAAGGCACCTCTCTGATCCCAGGGTGACCCCACTCCCGAGTTTCAGGTCCCTTCTCCAAAGAATGGGGACACTAGAGCGCCGTAACAAAACAGGGGTAAGGATTTTTTTAAATGGGGGCAAAAAAACGAATTTCCCCCACATCTCATCCTTGAATACAGCCAAGCGATTTTAGCTGAACTGTCCAAAAGAAAAGTCGCAGACGCCCAGCATGGTTAAATTGCAAACCGAGCAGTTGAAGTTTGGCAACGTTATAAGCAAAGGAAAACACAGAACCATACAGGGAAATGTTGGACAACCTTCAAAATAGATGCTGCACATATTTCTGCCTATAAGGCAATCTGATATAGGCAAGGTTGTAACAGGATTTATGATTCACTGCCAAAATAGACTTCGCATGGCCTCAGTACAATTGGGCTGCTCAATGTAGTACAATAGTGTCCAGAGACCCTGATTGAAACGGGATCCGATTGTGGTGGGTGCTGTACACCAGCACCGTAAAGGCAGCTTCCACGCCAGAGGGTTTGCCCTCTAAATAGACAAGACAGCTAAAGGAAATGTTGTCCCCAGTGTACAGATGGCACAGAGAACTAAGGCACAGAGAGATTAAAGGACTTGCCCAAGAGCACACAAGGTGTCTGTAGCAAAGCTGGCGACTGACTCTAGATCTCCTGCCTCCGTCTCAGTCTCCATCCAATGCTTTAACCACAAGACCAAGGCTGCTTGGCTCATCTGCAACGGGGCTCGTGTGTGTTACATACGTTCAGCTTTAAATGCCTAGGTAATACATTATCTAAAGAGGCTGACGGAGGTACTGACAATCAGGAGCGGCACTCCTCTGGTGCCCAGGTGCTTAATATACGCTGTAGCCTATGCTTTCCTGATTGGCTGACCATCAGACGTAAAGACTGGTAGGAAGGTGGTAGGGGAAGGAAAAGGGGGACTTGGTAATGAACGTTAGCTAAGGCTTGGTCTAGTTCTTGTAAGAAGCTTTGCAAAATTCACACCCGTCCCTGTGTGCCAGCACTCAGGGAGCCGCAGCCTAGGGGCTGGTAGTGATCAGGGTAGCAAAACTTACGTGTCTAGTTGCTAAGGTTTAGATAGTCACCATCACAGCTGATACAGCTCAGCCCCTTGCCAGCAATCTCCCCTCTCGCAGCCTAGATGTGAGCCATTTGGGTTGGAGGTGAGCCTTTTGGCAGCTTGTGCGGGCCCTATCTGCGAACGTCAAGGAGGCGTCCTTCCCCAGCCCTAAATGCGCTGTAACAGCCCGATGGGATGGCGCTCATCACATACCTTTCTGACATCAACGTCCAGGACCGAGCGCTTCCCGCCAATGGGGCAGTTCTGGATGTAACAGGCCGAGGAGACAGCCACGAGCCACACGATGCAGATGGCGAGCGTGTTGTGAGACATGGCGGCGGCTGATCCTGCTGCGCTCTCGAGCGGGATCAGGAAAACCCTCCAGGTTTTTGTCTTCACGCTTCACAGGGTGGCTGCATATATAGCGCCAGCTGCAGCTGCTTAGGCATGCCACCACGAGCGTCACTCATTTCCCTTAAAAATTACAAGGCATTGCTTTTCACAGCAGATAGCATTGCTAATAATCGAGGGTCAAGGATGTGAGGTCAGCGAAGGAGGAATCATTTTCTCCTTGGCACTTATTCCAAATATGGTGAGGCAGGAGTCGAAGCCTAAGAGTTTCTTTTAATTGGCACAGGCAGGCGGGGCCGCTGGGGGTGTGCACACAAAGCAGGAGCACCGCTCACTGTCCCTTGCGGTCCCGGGTTGGGGGGCGAGTCCCTGCTTTTCTCTTTGAAGAAGATTTTCTAACAGCTAAATTTCATCGAGCACCGTTCAGCCCAAGAGCCTGCTAAAGAAGTACACAAATATTAACAGGCAGCACTTCAGCCATCTCTGGGGTGGAACACAGCAGCTGCTTGACAGCGCACAGCAACACAGCCCGACGTGCTAGACCAGCACACACAAGATGCTGTATGCCACTGTGAGAAGAGGGGCATTTACATGGGGTGCATATAATCCCCCAGGATACCATTTAGCCAGGACATAGCGTTCTTGTGATACATGTCATGGGATCGTAAATGGCCATCAGTGATCAAGACTGTAGTTTTACACCTCCCTTCTAGCTGACAGAGCCACCCCATCTCATACTGGTTCAGTACACTCAGGGGGACCAGTACCACCCACTGAAACACCAGTGCCACTTTCTGAAGCATCTCGGCTTTCCCTCTCCCAGCAGGTATGCCAACCTTGCTTAGATTGAGGGCTGCCAGGCTCATGGGAATGTAAGAGCGATGGCCGTTTCCTGGGCAAACCGTATCGCGTTAAGCTAAACATTATCGAGTTACGTTTAAGTATCTTAGGCATTCATAGGAAACATGCAAATAGTTAAATATTACTGTGGGATTAACTGTACTGTAACAGCGCTGTGGGGGAAGACTTGACTAATATAAACCCTGGGAAGGGTTACAAGCATCAAAGGATGATTTGAACCAATGGGCCAGAGACAAATGACCTTTTAAAGTGAAACGGGTTTCCCAGGTAGCCTTTAGAGCAAGGTGTACGCAAATGCAACTGCCTCTGGCTTTGCGCTAGCTCAGGTTTTTGAAGCTTTGCCCTGCGGCGGGGGCTTTTTTTCTGTTGCTCGCTTGTTACAGGAGGCCAAGATCAGAGGCCCAACCGGTATAAAGGCAAGAACGAGCACGCCGTGGTGCTGGGCAAACGTTGCGACACGTGTAACTCCAGAAGTCCCCAGTGTGGGGTGTGACGGACTGACACCCGTCAGCGCCCAGGTTGGCGTTGGGGCGATTGCTGGTCAGCGGATTCACACGCGTGCAGGGGCTTTTAGTGCTCGTAACGTTTTCTCTGTGATGTTTTCGCCTTAAGAATAAATGTGGTTGCCCAGGGACAGCTGCGTGGGCCGTTATAACTGCATTCGCAGTGTAGGCAGAGAGCTCTGCAGCCTGGGAAAATCCTGCTCAGGAGGGAGTGAGGGATGCAGGGCTCCACCCAGGAGAGGAGCCTGTGCCTGGGCTAGACCCTGAGAAGGGAGCACAGGTGCCGTTGCCCTGAACTGTGATAAGAGCATGGGACTGAAGTGCCTTCATGCCCAACGAAGGAGAAGCTAATTTACACCATGTATGCACCACTTCTGAATGAGCCCCTGTAGCCTGGAAACTCCAGCTGTCCTACAGGGTGAATGCCTTGGAGTAACACTGAGTTCCAGCGAAAGGGGAGCTCATTTCCTGCCAGCCTTTGGCCAAGACACTAGGTGCCTGGCCAGGTTACTGCCATGAGAAGAACAGCCACAGTTTAGCGGCACATGCAAATCATTGTGGATTTACCTGTGTTCCATCACATCCGTTGCCTCCAGCCCAGAACACTGGCTCCAGGGCACTGCAAACGGAGACTAACAGCTAAGGGGTTTTCAAACCGCGGGGGAATGACCCCTCGGGGGGGGAATGACCCCTCAGGGGGTTGCAAGGTTATTATGGGGGGAGGTCACGAGCTGTCAGCCCCCACACAGGGTGGCATAGCCAGGAAGGGAAGTGGGTCATCACAGCCTGAAATATTTTCAAAGGGGATCCCAGCAGAAAGGGTTTGAGAACACCCGAAGGAAGCGTTAGTTTTTTTGCTCCAAAACAGTTTTATTTTTTTAAGCAAACAAAAAACCCGCCGTTTCTGGCTTGCAGAGCTATCCAAGTAAGCGTGAAGTGTTAGCCTGGGATGTGGGATACCTGCGTTCAATTTCCTGCGCTGCTCCAGCCTTCCGCTTTGACCTCGGGCAAATTGCTTAGGGTGGGGCCTTCCTGCAATCACAGGGTGCCTTACAGCTGGAGTACACAGAGCTGAGTTAGTTTTAATCTTGCTAACTCAGGTCCCAGAGCTGCCACAGCTGCAGCAGCATGTGCTTTAGGGCAAGTTGCACAAGCCCATCTGAGCCCTGAGCAATTATTCGTGGGGCTAGACCCCACTGAAGCATTTGCTGCTGCACATTCCCTGCTCCGGTACTAGTGCTAGCTAGATCAAAGCTAGCGTAGGTATGCCTACTTGTGCTGCAATCATTCCCTGGCATTGCAGTGGCAAGATACTCTTAGTTTCTCTGTGCCTCAGTTTCCTACCGGTGCAATGGGGATAATAGCACAGGGGGATTTTGTGCACCGTGTCTGTCTATACTGCACTCAGTGAGAGGCTGAACAGCGTGGCTGCTTTGCGGGAGCACTTGTTTTGTCGTCAAAGCCCCTGCCGTGGGCCTGAGCCATTTTGCCCAAGCAACTCCCCCTTGATGTTTTGCACTCACTAACTTTCTGCATGCAACAATGCCCAGAGTTTCCAATGAGGCGCTGAATCACCGAGGGGCTGAGAGGGGGGAAGCAGGTGTCGCGGCACTGAAGATGTGCCAACAGCCATTAATGTGGTGATGTGTTAATGAGCAAGATTGACAGATAGTGAAATCAGTCAGGGATGCGGCTCACCTTGACCCCTCACCTTCATTAGATCAATTAAGATCTTCCCTTCTAGCATAAATTCGTTAGACATGGACAGTGTCCTGAAAATCTTACATATATTACCCTTCCAAGGTCACCACCCACACAGTGGCCTGGTTAATTGGTGCGTACATCGCTCCAGACGCTAGACACTGTTGTCTAATCAGCACCTTTGTCGTTTTCATTGGCTTGCTTTAATATTTGCCACTTAGCGAGGGCAGGGTAGACAATAGAGAGGGTCAGAGGGGCTGTTTCAGCCCTGCCTTTGGAATCTGAGTAGGGTCAGCCAGTCAACATTAAGCAGTGACTCCTCACTTAAATTAATGAATGGGAAAAGAAGGACACAGGGGTAAAGACTAATAGCCTTCTAGAGGGTTCTGAAAACTTTTCTGCTGTCCTCCAAAAGCCTGATTCTGCTCTTGCACCAATATCAATCTGGCGTGACTCCACGCAAGCCCTTTCGCCTGATTCCAGGCAACTTCTACCCCCATGCAGCGAAGAGTGACTTCAGTGGCGTCACATCAGTACAAAACGAGAGTGAGATCAGAAGCTGGCCCCATGAGACTTACTCTGGCTGTGCAGTAGAGTAAGCGAGGGCAGAATATGCCCCTTGGGCCAGTGTCACTGTAATGACACTTTTCATTCAAAGAGGCCAAAGCTTTAGCTGAATACACCTCACACGCCTTGTGAGGCAGGTAGATATCAGCATGCCCATATTGCAGAGACAGGAAAAGGATGATCTAGTGGTTAGAGGCTCTAAATTAGGACTTGGGACCTGGACTCAATTCCCTGCTCTGCCCCAGACTTCCTGCGTGACCTTGGGCAAGTCACTTAGGCCCAGATCCTCAGAGGTGTTTTGGTGCCTTTTGATTTCGATGGCTGCCTGAATGCCTATGAGGATCTGGGCCTTTGTTCCCCATTTGTACCTCACTACCTCAGGCACTCAGTTGCTATGACAACAGGGAGGGAAAAAGGGGCACCAAGAATCAAAAGTGTGAAGATGACCCAGTCACAGTCCAGCATGAAACCGGGCTAAGCTGTCAGGAGTGAGCGCCTTCAGCAGAGCCCGGGGACTAGCCAGCCCAGTTGCCGGGCCAATTAATAAGCTCAGATGGATAGTGGCAGGGCCGCCTGATTGGCCAGCCAACCTGATTGGCTGAAGGAAGCCAGTAGGCCTGCTTATAAGTTCAGCAGCAGCAGGTCCTTGGCTGCTCAATGTGTGTTGGTAGCCAGGGCCCCTTCTGTGCCTGGCTTTTTCCTGTCCAAGCTGAAGCAGGCCCACGTTCCCAGGAGATGGTGGACATGGACACCATGATGGTGAGGCTCGCTTGCTCCTTTCCCTTCTTTCAATCAGCCGGTGTCATGTATTTCCCCCCAAACTCTCTTCCGGAGGACCCAAAAAGGGGAAGTGGCTGGAATTGCCCGCCTGCTCCTTATTTTGTCCACCAATTAGGCCGAGTTTCTGACACGCCGATTTTGGTTTATTGATTTCCAGTCCCACACTTTTCTGGTTTACCAGGTGCGATCTTAACAGAGTTCTTGAGTTATATGAGGAGGCCTGTTTGTTTGGACTAATCCTGTTTTTCTGTCTTCCTTTTGCACTTTTTCCCTTCAACATTTATTGTGACACTGCATGAATGTTCACTCAATTTTCACTCACTTGTTCACTCAATGTTCACTCACTTTGGGCGTGTCTGTGGGCCCGGTTATCACAACAAAAAACTGAGGCAGGGAGAAGGGAAGTGACTTGCCTATGAAGATACAGAAAGTCTGTGTCCAAATCAGAATTGAACCCAGGAATCGGGATGCTGAGACCCAGCTTTCTGAAAGTATTTAGGAGACAAACCTCTTGTGAGTTTTTTCAAAGGTTCTTAAGCTCTAAACTCCCAATGAAATCATATATAGGAGGAGGAACAAAGAGCATTTCAAAGACATAAAATTGTAGCTGCACTAGAGAGAAAGGAGACTGCTTATAAACTCTCCCCCATGTGTTATTGTAGGCAATTTTAAGTGACTGAGATCCCCTGTCCGTAAAGAGAGCTGAGCACTGGGGTATGACATAGGGCTGTTCTTTCTCAGCCCGCTGAAGGAAGGGAAAATAGGACTCCACCAGTGGATGACAACACAAGACAGCAGAGAACCAGTCGCTTAGATCCATAATCCAGATCTGAACACAGACTTCAGAGCTAGGCTTTTGGTTCTGTGGGATGCAGGTGGGACCTGATCTGCTATTTCTCGACGTTTGTGGGTGTCGATGTCAGGGTTTCTATTTTCCCTCATTTCTGATTCTTCTGAATTTCAGGACTGTTTCGGGGAGACCTGCTGGTGAGGCTGCTAGATTAAGGCACATCCCTGAGAAACAGTCACAAACAGCCGGTCACAAAGAGTGCAGAAGACAATGAGTAGGAAGGGGGAAAGAGTTTCCTTTCTCCCTCTCTCTCGTTATTAAGCTTCATGTTAATTACACACACTTGCAGTTTGTGGGCCTGACCCAGCCCACTGAAGGCAATGGGACAGCGCTGATTCCCCGAAGGGGCTTCACAGCAGGTTCTGTGAGCTTGCTTGTCGGCTAGTTAGACGGCAGAGACGGGCCTGATCCTGCGGGCTGGCCACACACTGCTCCGTGGGGAGCGGGGCTGAGACTTCAGCGAGGTTTCTAAGACGGCACCCTCACCAGCAGCTGGGTGATTTGCCAGTGCAGCCACACGTACAATGGCTGTGACTCCCTGGACACGGCACTCCTCAGCAGTAGCAGGCCAGGTTTGACACTGGAAGCTCCACCTCCGGCCCCACCTCCCTTGAGTGCCTCCTCCCCTTGGGGCTCTATAAATGGCTGCTGCCTAAGCCGGGTGACAGTCGGAGCTGGTGCCTTTGGGGGCGCCTGCGTCACGGGCCTGCTCCCATCCAAGCACCACTCCCCTGGCCAAAAGGGTAAGTGAGCGCCTTCCCTTTTTCAATATCCTGGTACTCCTTTTCCCCTGAGATGTTAGCTGAATTTGGGGTTTTGTGTGAAGTGTTTAGTTAAAAAGCTAAAATGATGAGGCACTCAGGTCTTTTCTTTGATGCAGTCTTGGCTCATTCTGAGGAATGAGCACAAAGTCCCATTTTCCTGAGCACAGATGGAACCAGACAGGAGGTAGGTTCTTGGCTTGCAGCTCCAAGCCTCTTTTTCCAGCACCAGACCCTTTCTCCTCTCAGGGTCAGTCAGTGTGCTTGTCCAGGCTGCGTCTGTCTCTGCGTGTGTGTGATCTCCTGCTTCTCTTACATTTACGCACATCAAACAATACCCAGGGAATCGCCCCACCCAGCTCATGAAGATTTCTGGTTAGCCTCGTATTTGCCTCTGTTTGGGGGAGAGCTTTGTGGTTGGGCTTTGGCTTTGGAGGCTGCTTTTATGTCAGTCACTTCTTTACATTCATCCTGAATGAAAGGTGATGTTTGTTTTATGGCATTTTGGGGTGAACAGAGAAAGGAGAGGATGTTGCAAACCGCTGGGGGCGAATCCATGTGGAGCAGATTCACCCTTGTGCAAAGGGGCCAGCGTGAAGGTACCAGTGGCTGCCGTGAGTCTGCCTTTGTCCCCAATCACACCCCAACAGAAAAAGCAAAGCAGCCAAGACACACAGCAAGAAGATTTAACCCACAGTGACCCTAGGAGCCCTTTGGTGCCATCTGGCAGGGAACCCCCCCCCATACTGTGCCCTGGTCTACACTTACCTGGCGATTCAGCAGCAGTCGACAGGAGTTACGCAAGCTCTGCAGAGTCGCCTGCGTCACTCCCATCGACTTCTGGGCTTCCCTTCTGCGCGGTGTCTTCACTGCTCTGTGCCCCCATCGACGCAGCGCTACACTACTTGAGGAGTGGTTTACCAGCACCGACTTCAGGATCGATTGAGCAGGTCTCCGCTGTCAATGTAGGTGTACCCTATAACTCACATCAGCTCCGACACACTCATTGCCCCAACAGGCTGCTGTTAGAATACGTATCTTGAAAGTGCCATGTAAGGTACTCGTTGGTCATGGCATCACTGTGTGATGCACATATGGGTAGCATGCAAAGAGTTACAGATGTGTGCTGGAAATATGGTCTCAAAATGTGTTTGAGAGGTAGTGCCCAAAGAGGTGTGTATTGAACTGGCTGGCTGGTTAGAGAGCAGGCAGAAGACAATGAAAGTACATTTACATATGAGGTAAACAAAGCCATCAAGCTAAACAAACGGGGGAGAAGACTGTTTAACAATCATGCTGAGAGGCAGAATCTGTACCACAGAAAGACTTACTGGCTCTTGAGGCTGAGACAACAGACTTTAGGTAATACAAGGGAAGCAAAAAGACCTTCTAGTGATCCGTCACGGAGGGGACATAAGGTATGTCAGCCTGTGAAAGCTGAATGCCTAACCTGGCGGCCGAGGGATGCTGGTAACTTGATGTAAGAAAGAAAACTGCTTAGGCAAAGATGGTAACTTGCTAAAATTAGTCACTAGCAAGCGTGTTTTTGTTTTGTTTTTATTTGTAACCTTACCTTTCTCTTTTATACTTGGTTAGTATCATTTAAATCTGCTCTTTTTTAATCAACTTTTATCTAGTTTTACTATAAACCATCTCACTGCTGTCCTGTTGAAGTAAGTGTGAGTTGTCAACAAATCTAAACAGCTGATGAGCACTCTCTCTTTGGAGGCAGCGGACTTAGTAAGCATACAGCAAGAGGGACTGGATACTGCTGGGGACCTGGGATTCGCTGATTGTTTCCTGCAAGGCAGGGTTGTGACTGGCGGAGTCTCCAGGGGTTTGCTGGTGAAACCGGCACGTTGGCTGATGTGGCAGGAAGCTCACGCCTGCTAAGGCAGAGGGTAACACAGTGGCTTATGGCTCTGGCTGTCCTGAGCAGAACATCACACCAACCCACATCAATATCCAGAATCCAATTCATTGAAATGTGGTGGGGGATAGATCCAATTGGTTGGACAGCCCCAGACCTTCACTCTGCTCCATGGAACAGGAAGCCAGCGAGGGTGAGCGTCGTGGGCTGAAACAGAGCAAAGGGGTGTCAGTTATCAGGACAAATCCCCTACCAGGGAGATCTGGCTAATTATGGCAGCCCCATGATTTGGATAACTTTGAACCCGACTCGACAAGGGAATGAATACGCAGTAAAGAGTGTGGGGTGCAGTGTCCCTGCCAGGGCTCTCTTACATCTCTGATTTGCGTGATTCACTAGATATACACTTGGCTAAGCAGCCTGAGGGACTGAGAGCTCTTTAATGGTAATAATATTTATTAATCGTGTTGCAAGGGTGCTTATGGCCTGAGAGCCCCCTGAGCTCACTCCTCTGGGTCTCCAGCTTTGGGAGTCCTAAGCGATTCATTGACAATAACGTAATATGAGATTGTGCCATTCCAGGCACTGGAATCTCAATTTAAGGTGCAGGACGTTTCCATGAAATTGCTCTAGTCCAGAAGCATCCGTGTTTTGCTATTTCATGCAGATGCCGTTTGCTTATATGAACGCCAGTCTCTCAGCTCTGTTTACAGAAATATACAAGGGAAATCAAGGGGTGAAAGAAAAGCAGCCAGTGGGGTAATGTCTGCTCTCACTTTCACGGGTGTACCTCTAAATCAACACTGCTGAAATCAGTGAGCCTGCTTCTGAACTCACATGGGTATAAACGTGGGCTAACTCAATTGATTCTGATCCTGGTATTTAATTTGTTGACCTGGTGTCTAGCTGTTCCCACTCCATTGTGCTAGGCGCTGTGCACACAATCGCCAGACAGACTGGGTATTGTCTCCTTCTGGTGACTGGCTCACAGGCAAGGTTTGAGTCTATAATTGCTACCCGCTTAGGGACTTTTGGCCAGGTTTTTTCAAGTATTTATGCACCTAAGGATGCAGACAGGTACCTAATGGGATTTTCAAAAGCCCCTAGGTGCGGAGCTGCCATTGATTTCAATCTCCAATCTCCTCAATAGCTTTCAAATAACTGACTCTGTGTCCTTTAGCTCTGTTTTTAGCTGCTAATGCTTTTCACTCTGAAGGTCCTGGCTTTAAATCCCACTGCCACCAAAGGGCGGTTGGTTCTAGAGGTCCTTAACAGAATGCAGCTCTGGGTGAATGCAGGTGCGTGTGCTATAGATGTACATCACAAGCTTCCATGGAGTCCAGTAGGGATGTCTCCACCTGGATATTTAGGTGCCTAACTCTCATTGAAATCGTTGGGAGTTAGGTGCCTAAATGCCCATAAGGATCTGGGCCTTTGATGCTGTGCTGGTGGGTTCAGCAGCAACCTGTGCTACAGCTGGAAGATGCCCCCACAGAAGCTGTGGGGTGAGGATATGATGGGCCTGGGTAGACTGAGGGGACCAGGGATCACTGGAAGAGGTTTCATGGTTTCCAAGGCCAGAGGGGAGCAAGGGGCTCATCCAGGCCGACCTCCTGCGTGGCACAGACCAGAGACCACCCCCAAAATTAACAGGTGGATTCCCAAGTGGGATCTGAGGGAGAGTGCAGGGGATGGATGTAAAGCGCTGGAGGGGAGGGCTGGACGGGCCGGAGGATGGGGAATCAGAGACGAGCTGTAAGCCGTGCCTTGTAAATACGGATGGGGTGCTTGGCTGCACTGCACTGCGACCCCTATTTCCCAGCTAAGGGGCTATTTAGCATGCCTCCCGCAGGAGCCCGTTCGTGTCATTGTGACTGCAGGCAATGCAGATTAATCCCTGCCTGTCTGCTTTGCTGGCCTCCCTCCTCTCCCCCCCCTCCCCCTCCCAGCCTCTTGATCTGCCATTTAGTTGCTCAGAAGGTCAGAGAAATGGGCTTGAATCATCCCCATGCCGGTGCCGTCTCTCTCTGCTTTGCTCTGGCCACGCTGACATGCCTTGATATTCTCTGCAGGCAGTAATAGCGGTGACACACTCTCCGAAGTTTCTCTCTTCCCTGCCGCACGTCTCCCAACCCAGGTTGCTCTGACCTCAGGGTCTTTCAAGCAGTCCAACGTACCAAATTAGCCAGGGCGGTTTAATCGGCTTCTTATTGCAAATTCCCTGTAAGAGAGGCAGCTCGATGAGACGTAGAAAGACGCCGACGCACCATGCAGCCGGACAACATTCTCAGTAGAACGACTTGGTCTGAACATGAGGCTGGGAGCCAGGAACTCCTGAGCTAGGATCCTGAGTCTGACAATGACTCCCTCTGCGAGTCACTAAGGATGAGGGGTGATGTAGAGGCGTCCCGCTCCACGGACAGCTCAGCAGGGCACGCTCTCCCTTGGAGCTCCCAGGTGTGCATGAGGTCTGTGCCCAAGCCTATCTACCTTTGGACATGGTGCTCTCTGTCCTAGGGAGCATTAGGAAGAAGCAGGGGGTGCAAGCCACCACACGGGGTGAAATGGGGTGTGACACTCCTTATGCACTCAGAGTCCAGACTCAATCTGGAGCGTAACCGCTTTGCCTCAGTTTCCCCATCTGCACAGTGAGACTTGCTACCTTGAGGGTTTGCTGCTGGAGAGGAGGCGCAGCTGCTAGCTGCACAAGGGCAATCTGCGGCCTGGGGGTCACAGCCCTGTGCTTTGGGCTCCAGCCCAACTGCCCCAGGAGACTCGAAAGGGAAACGTGTAAAACTGCAGAGCTTGATGATTTGCGTCCCAAAGTAGCTCCACGCTCCTCGGAAACGTGTTCCTGGAAAGCCTCATGGGAGCCGGAGCTGGAGCTGGCTGGGGTCTGGTGGAAAAGCCAGCCTTACCCCTGCGAGGCAGGGCTCCTCTCCCGCCCGTGTCTAGTTTTCAATGTCCCAACTGATGGGGCTTCCCTGGCTTCCTTCAGGAAGCTCCTGCCCCCTCGTCCCCCAGCTTGAGATCGGAAGGTCTCAGCCTCTTCCCCCCCCCAACCCCCCGGCCTGATATCTGGGTCTGTCACGAAACTAGAAAGCAGGTGACATTTGCTTCCAGGCGTTATCCACCCAGCTCTACAAATGGGCCAGTCAAGCTCCTGTCTCAGCTCCAGCATGCCTGCAACCAGCGAGGGCCTGATGTTGCCCACCCCATGCTCAGAGCACCCATTGAACTGGCCAGCGGGACCCTGCACGGGATGGGGGCCCTGACCTTTGCAAGCAGCGCAGGACTCGCCTGTGGGGAAGCGCCGTCACTGCCCCAGAATTCGCCTGCTGCTTGGCAGTGCAGCTGTCTGCGCCCAGGGCACAGACTCCCGGGTTTGGGCCAGCTCTGTGGCTGCACGGCATCGCAAGCCTGGCTAATGGAAGGGTTTTACCCCTCGTGAAAACCAGCCAGGGAAACCCTTCCCAGCAAAGCACATCCAGGGGCACCTCTGCCAGCGGGCGAGTCTCTGCGTCTTTGTTCTCATGGTTATCGTGCAGGCCAGGCGACCATCGGCTCCAAGGGTGCTGCCTGTCTTTGCTTCCATAGTGTGTGGGATGTTGCAGCGCAGTACAGCCAGGCTTAGCACAGCACCCCGGGCTGGAAGAGTGGTGGAGGAAACCCCCTGGCTTCAGTCAGCTAAGAGCAAGCCCTGGAAAATACACGTCTTCAGCTGGGGGCAGTTGGTGTTGCTCATTTATGTCACTGGAGCTACGCCAGCTGAAGGTCGGGCTAGCGAGGCCTTGTACTGTATCATTTCAATCCTTTCACCCAGCTGAATTTTCTACTTCAAAAGCCCCGAATTCATTCACTCGACCCGCGTACCTATAGCATCTGTCCATCCGTTCTAGATACATGTCTGGCGCCCGCCACCGCAGGGTCTGAGCCCCTCAGTGCCGAGAAGCGTGACCAGATGTCTTGTTTTTGTGGGGACAGTCTCGATAGTTGGGGCTTTGTCTTACACAGATGCCTATTACGCCCCCACCCCGTCCCGCTTTGTCACACTTGCTGGCCAGTCACCCTCCCGCAGCAGGCTCTGTACGCTGTGAATACGGCGAACGCGCGTTTGCTCTCATTGGTGCCAATTGGGCAGCAAGAAACCAGTGTGTTAAATCCACCGCCCACCTCAGTGCATCCAGTCTGCCTCCGCACACAGCACATCACCCCCTTGCTCTTCCCAGAGGCTGTCCTCCAGGCCAGTGGGTCTCACCTTTTTTGGGCTCAGGACCCATCCGTAAAAGTTTATGGCTTGTCGCAACCCAGCAAATAATCTGGGGTGGTTTCATTTGGATCCAGCCCTTCATCCCTGGATCCTGCCTGACATTCATCTCACCAAGGTGGCTGGGCCCCACCAGTGTGGCGCTGGGCCCCAAAGCTTACAGTGCCTGGAGCAGGGAGGCGAGCCCGGCCAGCCCCAGGGGACAGGAGGCACAGAAGCTGCCCCGTTTCCTTTTGAAACATGCTGGCACCCCAATGTTGGGTCCCAAACCACAGGTTGAGAAACCCTGCGCTAAGCAACAGATGAGCAGCAGCCACAGGCTGGCTCGTGCCGCTGGCTTGACATGCTGGGGGAAGCTGCCTGAGACCCACTTAGCTGAGCAAACGAGTTTGGGCTGACGTGATTGGGGCCAGATCCTCCGCTGGGGTCAAACAGCCTAGCGCTGCAGTAGAGCAAGGTTGATTAAAACCAAGGGGGAACCTGCCCCCCGGGGAGTCGTAGTCGCATATAGCAGGACTGACGTTAAAGCGCCAGGACCAACTCTGCCAATGGTGTTGCATGGGTGCAAATAAGGGCAGAATTGGGTTCTGCAGAGCAATTCCCTCGTCTCAGGGGTTGTGTGGGTGCAGGGGTGTAAGTCCACATTGATTTCAGTGGGGTTATGCCCCATTTACATGGGGACAGCCTGGGGCAGAGTTTGGTCCTTAGGCTGAACCTTTCAGCAGCAGAGCCCTCAGCCCCTAAGTCAGGTTTCAGCAACGGGGGAGGCGACTGCCATCCGTATGGAGCGCACATGGTGAAGTGGGAGGGATGCGAGCACGGATCGAGTCCTGGCACTCCACTGGTGCTGGCCAACAGGATCCCACGGCAAATGGGCTGGCGAAACAGAGAGAGGCCAATTCCATTTCGCCCTTGTGCCTTGGGGTCCATCCTCCTTCTGTTACTGGTAGAATCAGGGCCCTTCCTGGCTTCCCCTTCCCAGGGACCGGAGAACGCTGTTAAGTCAGTGAGAGTTCTGTCTGCGGTCTCAGGAGCTGGCCCTTCTAGACCAGTGGTTCTTGACCAGAGGCGCGTGTACTGCTACAGAGGCCTTCCTGGGGATCCATCAGCTCATCTAGATACTTGTCTAGTTTTACATCAGGCTACATCGAAAGCACTAACAGAGTCAGTACAAACTGAAATGTCTTGCAGACAATGACTTGTTTATACTGCTCGATATATAGGGCTGCAATTTTGGCAAGGGTATTTTTATTAAGGCACAGACAGGACTTGGGCAATAAACAATGAAATCATGGAAACATCCACACGGCTGCTTTAGAGGTTTGGGGGGTAGCAAGCAGGGCAATTGCCCAGGACCCCATGCCGCAGGGGGGGCCCATGAAGCTAAGTTACGGGTGGCCGCGCTTGGGCTTCAGCTTCACAAGTGACAAACGGGTTCAAGGATCACTCTGAAATGAAAGTGCAATATTTGTATTCCAATCGCTTTATCTCAAAATGATACGGTAGCAATGCGAAAGTCTGCAATCTTTCAGCAACAGCGCACGGTGCCATGTCTGTATGTTCACGTCAGATTTTGTAAGCAAGTAGTTTTAAAATGAGATGAAACTCGGGGGTATGCAAGACAAATCAGATTCCTGCCAAGGGTACAATAGTCTGGAAAGGTTGAGCGTCGCTGTTCTAGACTGCCCAACCTATCTGCTGCTTATTAATAGCTTCCCACGAGCTCACTCTGGTAGGAAAGCATGTTGAGTGGACCAGGCAATGGCCTGGGACACAAGACCTGTGGTCAACTGTTGGCTGTGCTACAAAGGAACCGTGAACACGTCCCTCCATCTACACTGTGCCTCCATCCAGTGGGTGCAATGTTTCCACCCCTTGCAGGATAAAGCCTGTGAATAACTGTGATGTGTTCAGCTGCTCCAGTGATGAGGGGTTGTAGAAGTGGGATCAGAAAGTGGGTGTGGGGAAGGAACCTTATGGGGTAGTTTCGGAAGGCAGCATTTGTCACCACAGGTACATATACACGGCAAGCAGAATCCAGCGGCGGTGAGTCTTGGGGCCCGAATCTACAAACGTAGGCGTGTGCTGCCAACAGCTGTGTGGGTGTTGGGCTCAGGCTAGAGGTCAGGCGCTGAAGCCTTAAGGGCGGGAGAGTTAGCGCCTGAGCCTGAACGTCGCCGAGCTATTTCTAGCACTGGTGTGCGAGCCTTGGGAACCCACGTCTGTAGCCCTGGCTGCTGAAACTAGCTGCCGTGGCTTTCTGCTTGCTGTGTAGACGTAACCATGGGTGCTCAGGAGCCTCTGAAAACATTGCCCATGGGCACTCTGTGCAGCTAGCTGGCCGTTGGATAGCCCTAGCTGTGCAGAATTGCCCCTGAACAGAACTCCTCTGGGAGTCTTCTGGGGAACTCAGAAGGAGCGATCCTCGAAGTCAGTGCTAGTGGGAGCTGTGTACCCCACGAGGGCTGGTTTCTGCCTGCCTTGGACATGGGAACTATCTGGAGCATTGGGTCCTTGCTGCCCCTCTGAGCTGGGGGAACTCAGATTCATAGCAGATTAGGGTTGGAAGGGACCTCAGGAGGTATCTACTCCAACCTCCTGCTCAAAGCAGGACCAACCTCAACTAAACCATGCCAGCCAAAGCTTTGTCAAGCCAGCCTTAAAAACCTCTAAGGATGGAGATTCCACCACCTCCCTAGGTAACCCATTCCAGTGCTTCACCACCCTCCTAGTGAAAAAGATTTTCCTAGTATCCAACCTAGACCTCTCCCACTGAAACTTGAGACCATTGCTCCAGGTTCTGTCATCTACTACCACTTACAGCCTAGTTCCATCCCCCAGGACCCCACCTTTCAGGTAGTTAAAGGCTGCTATCAAATCCCCCCTCATTCTTCTCTTCTGCAGACTAAACAAGCCTAGTTCCCTCAGCCTCTCCTCATAAGTCACATGTTCCAGCCCCCTAATCATTTTTGTTGCCCTCTGCTGGACCTCTCCAATTTGTCCACATCCTTCCTGTAGTGGGGGGCCCAAAACTGGACACAATACTCCAAATATGGCCTCACCAAGGCCGAATAGAGGGGAATAATCACTTCCCTTGATCTGCTGGCAATGTTCCTACTAATGTAGCCCAATATGCCATTAGCCTTCTTGCAATAAGGACACGCTGTTGATTCATATCCAGCTTCTTGTCCACTGGAAGCCCCAGGTCCTTTTCTGCCTAGCCAGTTGGTCTTCAAATGATCTCTGCACTCGAAGTCCAGAGCTCTTGAGAATCTAGCCCCTAGTGCCTAAAACTTCACTGCAAATGACACAGGACAAAGTTGAATAGCACAGTGCAATAAAGACTTTATTAGCCACCTATTTACAAAGGGCTGCTCTTTTACATCTGGTAAGGATTTTCTGAGGTCCTGGGGTATGTAAGCAGCATACTCGCTGTTAGATGCATCTCTGTGCTTGCTTTTCTTTCCCTCAGTAAAACTGGTGCTTCCCTGGTTGCTGTCTGTTTGCCAAATGCATGAGCTTGAGCAGGAATTCATTCGCCGAGCCATCCAGCACAGTCAGGTTCTTCTCCGAGGGCTCTCGACTTCTGTCACTGTCGTCATCCAGGCAAACGGTATCCATGGTGCAGCTCTCTTTGAAATAAGGAAAGAAAACCAAGTGTTACCAGTGGTGCTACATGAACAATGGGGTACAGAGATTGGCGTTACGGTGAAGGGAATCACAGCCGTTCTTAAACAGAGGGACTTATTAAACAAAAAAGCTACAACTATAACCACAAACAGGCTTCCACAGAACTTGTGTTCCAGCTTTGTCTCCCTGGTTTACAAGGGACCACAGCCTGTATGGAACCCACTGCAGCAACCCAAGGCATCTCGTGGATGAATAACGTATTGCCAGCAAACACGTTATTACAAATGGACTTTAGGAGTGGGGAAACCGGCATTCCTGAGTTGTGATCCTAGCTCTGCCATTGACATGCGACGTAGTCTTGGGCAAATCAAGTCACCGCTCTGTGCCTCGGTTTCCCCATCTGAAAGATAGGGATTATCGGAATACTTTTTACAACCCTACCTTTGAGTCTGGCGGGCTCTTTAGTGAATGCTTGTAAGGGACATTGACAATATAAAGAGCCATATAAGCTGTTGGCTTTTGTGTTGTCAAATCCTGGAGTCCTTACTCATGCAAAATGCCCAATGAGGTCAGATACACAGGCCTTGCTCATGCAACCTCCCCACCCCTGCTCCCCGGTGCAATCAACAGGAGTTTTTCCTGATTAATGATTGAGCAAAAACTAAGGCTGTCAGGTAGGATTTGGGACATTTCTGTTACTTACATTTCCAAATGGTGCAGTCCAAGAGTAAAGCATTTCTTACGCTGGATCAGACCATTGGTTCATCTCAGCCTGCTTCTGACCCCATCTCTACAATGGGGCTAACAGCACTTCCCCACCCCACACAGGTGGCATGAGGATAATTACATTAACGATTGTGAGGGGCTCAGCTACTGCAGAAATGGGGCCAGCTAAGTACCCAGGATAGGAGATGATCCAAGAGGCAAAGGCTGTTTTTGTTTGTTGTGCCTCCCCCCCCCCCATTGTATTTGTGCTGTGTAAGTGGGCGCCCCTCTGTTACCATCATTGCAGCAAACGCCGGGAGCGGCACATCTTCCTCCCGAGCTGCAGACTTTCCCTCCAGCCTCGCAAGGGGAAGGCAGGTAGTTTTCCTCCACGCAGCGCAGGGCTTCGGAAGTGCCCACGTAGCAGCCAAGCTCCTCGCCGCAGCAGATGTTAGGGCCAAAGCAGTTTCCTCTGTTCCCGGGGCCGCAGGGTATGCACTGGGGAGACAGGACAGATCAGCGCCCACGGGCTGCAGAGGTGGTAGGTTCGTTCTCAGGGAACAGATAAAGCCTAGGTATGTGGTATGAGCATGGGGCCTGATCTCACCAGTGGGAGTTGGGGGGAGTCCACTGGGGCTCCTGGAGCCACCAGCTGGGAGAGGCGGGTGCAGGAAGGGGAAGCTATTAGAATGAGTGAATCGGGTATGAAGGTTGAGATCAGGCTCCCGCTCCTATTGAAATCAATGGCAAAATCCCCATTGTGTTGAATGGCGGGTCATTCTCGGCTGATTTTATGGAGCAAATCCTGCAGTCCGTGTGTGCGCAAAACTCCCGTTGACATCAGCAGGAGCTGAACCTGAGCTGGGATGCAGGACTGGGTCTCTGAGATCAACCCTGAAACCAGCTGCCTGATCTCACGTTTTCCTTTTCTGACCGTTCCAGGTGAGACACAAAGCCGAGGCCTCCGCGGAAGAGCCCATAAGAGTGGGCGTGTTCCGGATGAGCTGCCGTCAGGTAATTACACCCTGCCTCCCTGATCTCCCCCTGCAGCTTCACTTGGAGCTGACATTCTGCTTTCACTGCTGTGCAGCGCTGCTACATGCTGTTAAAAAGCCCCCTTAATGTTTGTATCCCATATCCCTCACTGGGGCGTCTGAGCACCTCTTCCATTTATTGCATTTCAGTGAGGAGTGAACTTCTCCTTATAGACTCTTCCCTCCATGGGCATTTATAATTAGATATTTATGAAACTGACAAATACTTGAATATTCATCCTCCCCAGACAGAACGTGCAGCTTTCTCTAATGGAGGACACATGCCTAGCAGGTTCTCTGTGAAAGGGAATAAAGGGTTATCAGCTAATAGAATAACAGGTGGCTCTTATTGCTGGGATCAGAGCTTTCCATGCACAGCAGATCGCATATGATGCTATAATTTACCTTATTTTTTTGAACAAAAGGATGAGCTCATTCATGCTCTCAAATCCTTAAGTACATGCAAGGGATTAAATATTTTGCAGCTCCCAGTGCTTTGGCTAAGCCCTTGGCCTTAGCAGCCATAGCTTTTGTCCAAAAAGCAGGAGATAGAAATGGCCTATTGGATTGCCTGTGCTTTCCTTTGTCAGCCGTGTCCAGTCTCGTTTTAAAGGTCTCATGCAATCTGGCTTCCACCATGTTACGTGGAAGCCAATGTCATTCATATATGGTGGTGGAGCTCTTACAAAGATGCCTACAAGCCCTTGTAGAACCAAGCTGTAGAATGATTTTGCTTTCAGGGCTACATCGATTTCCCTCCCATGTTAATTCCCAGGCAATGGAATTTCCTTCCCACTAGAATTTTCAGTGTACTCGTTTATTGCATTATGGAGTAAAAAGATACAAGCACTTTTCTCAGAACAGCTCTGCTGAGACCCCCAATGGATCAGCGCATTCCGTTCTGAGTATTTCCTTAACAGAAAGATATTAATTAACGAAGAGCAGCGAAAAGTGATCAGGGGGCTGGAGGGACTGTCTTGCAAAGAATGTGTGAAAGGGTAACATATGGCTCGGCTGACTAAGGGTGGGAGGGGCAGTATGTGCCTACAAACATTGAAAGATGTCAGTGCACCCATTCCTAGCACAGTGCATTTGTGTGTGTGTGTAACAACCTACTGCTATTAACAGTAATGGAGTTATCCCTTTAGCTCAAGTAGCACAGTGTTGTGCTGAAGCTCTGCAGGTTCAACCTGGCTGATGATCCCCTGGGTGGGTTGGGGGTCATTACTTTAACTTCAAGAGGCTGAGAGGGATTATTATTATTAGGGATTATTATCTGGAATTGATGGGGTCACATTAAGAAAGAACATAGGAATTGCCAGATTGGATCAGACCCACGGTCCATCCAGCCCAGTGTCTGGTCTCTGACAACGGCCGGTACTGGATGCTACAGAGGAAGATGCAGAAGTCCCGCAGTAGGCAGATGTGGGATAATCTGCCCTCTGCATTAGGTCTCCTCCTAGTCTTTACTAAAGATTGGTTTAAACAATGCAGCAGGGCATTTAGTGTCCCTTCCACAAAGGACATCATTAGCTACTTCAATACAGGCTATTCTTATTAACCATATGAGAGAAGAGAGTTAAGACGAATACCAAATGAAACAGCCTAAGAGCCAACTCTCTTTGGCTGTTCAATGGCCTCCTAAGGAAAGGGGTAGCCTCTCCATCACTCAGGCAGATTTAGACAGGAGCGACCACTAGCCTGTGTTCAGAAGGGAACAAACCCGTGTGGGCTGGGAGAGGTCATTAGATGACTAGAGCACTTGATGGGGCCTCAGGAGTCCTGGCTCCAGCTCCTGGCTGTGCCACTGGCCTACTAGATAACCTTGAGTGGGTCGCTTCACCTTTCTGTGCCTCAGTTTCCCCATCTGTAAAATGGGGATAATGACACTGCCCTCCTTTGTGAAGCATGTTGAGATCCGTGGATGACTAGTGATACATGAGTGCTTGGCCGTATTATTAACTCACATGCTCTATAATCCATATTGCTCCAGCTCACAGTTGCTATTGGAAGCCTATTGTGGATCATTATATGGAGGGGCTCTATTTTGCACGCTCCTTTCAGGATAAAAAGGAAAGGCTCCTCAGTGACTGGGGGGCAATACAGGCAGGTGCGGTGCATCTCTGTACCAAAGGTCTCCTTGTTTAATAACTGCCCCTCTGCAGTTGGGTCATGGCTATCCCACAAAGTGCTGGGGAAAGTAATTACACTTAGAAGCCCACTTGGTCTATCCCCAGCCACAACAATCCTACTGAAATGGAAAATCAAATTGTGGTCTAGAGACATTTTCATTCAAACATGACATTTTCTGCTTTTTGGTGACAGTTGAAACGCTGATCAGCAGCTCTAATTAAGCAACGCATTGGCTCTGTCCATGGTGCTTCATTTGTTAGGTTCTTTAATGGCCCAAAAACATTTGGGACCGAATTTCCACGGGTGGACAAACTATCTTACATCAAAGACTGTCTAAAAATCAAGATATGTTTCGAGCGAGTCAGCCACAATAGGAAGAGACAATCATGTTAATATTGGTTATTTTCAATTCTCTTAATATAACCTGCCTGGCTGTAAAGTAATATGTAGTTTCTCAGGTAACTGTTGTGTTCAGATCTGCTGAAAATGGAGTAGAACCAAAAATGAAATGGTACAAAACACTGTGCAATGACTGAAATGGTTTAAATAAGTATTACCGGATTGCCTCCTGTAAATCAATGGGTGTTTAAAATGCACTGGGGCTACAACTTTTATGAGAGAGCTTTTCTTTCTGAAATACATTATTACTTTAAATACACTATTACTATTTCACATCTAGACATCAGTGACAAAACTCCCCTTGACCAGTGGGGCCAGAATTTCACGGTAAGTACAGCTGAAGCTCTGTAACTTAAAGTAACGATTTTTCATCTGTTCACTTTGCACTGGAAATACAAGTACTGAGCTATGGGGGGCCAGGTCCTTAGCTGATGTTGTCATAGCTCTATTGAGGGTAATTTATACCAGCTAAGGATTTGGCTCCGGTGTCATCTCTCTGCTAGTACCTTAGTGAGGATGTTAAAACTAGCAATAGATTTTGATTAGCAATAGATTAGCAATGATTAGCAATAGATTAGCAATGATTTTGTTCTTTAACGACAAGGCAAAAGAACTATTCAATACTGTGGAGCAAGATTGCATTAAAAGGCTATTAGATGACAGAATGAAATCATGCATGTCAGCTCTTTCTCTTTAGTACGTGCAGCTCTTACTTTAGTGAAGTGCCCATCATTTTACCACTTCCCTCCCATCCCCAAAAGTTTCTCAGTCCAAAGAATTTCAATAGATTTAAGAATTGGGTCCCAATTTTTCTCCCAAGCTTTTCTCTCTGCAGCGTCCCCTGAGGGCTCAAGCTTAGAGGCACTTTTCCTAAAGCTAACTAAAGAGTTTTTCCTCCTTTGTCTCCTAAGAAGCTTCAATGCAAATGTTTTCAAAGCTCCTTTGCTCAAATCAATGTAACTTCATTTCTGCCCAGAAAGAAATCTGAAGCAAGAACTAGGAGCTTTAGAAAATGCCAATCTGAGTTTTTTAGGCCAAAGACTGAATCTAGCCCCCAGCCACTAAGAAGTTTGCCCTGTCTCTCGCTCACTCAGAACTGGAAAAGACTCTCCTCCAAGGAGTTTGCCTAACACACCCAGGACTGGACACAGTCCCTCATGCACACAGCACTGAAATACAAGCCTCACCTAGTGAAGGGGTTTTTTAGACACACACACAGAAAAATACAGTTCACACAATGAGGAATTAGCCCCCCAGACACACTGCAATCAGCCCCTCGAGTACCTGTCTGATCTCGGTGTCGGGGAAGGCTCTCTTCCCTCCGCGAGGGCAGTTCTGGATGTAGCAGGCTGAAGACAAGGCGAGAAGACAGAGGAAGTGGACTGGAAGCGAGGTTTCTGGCATCTTGAAGGGGGTGCAAGGTTCTCACAAGCACAGAGAGCAGCTTTGTTGCTTTCCAGCCTCCTGTTTGCATCTGGCTCCTTTCTGGACCAGCTGCCTATTTATAACCCTCCTGGTGCCGACGTAACATCTTTCTTGGCCTCTGTCCCCACTTCCAGAGGGGAGGGGGCATTTAGAAAAAACAAAACAACAAAAACACCCTCTTTCCCAAACTAGATTGAAAGCAAATACTGTAATTGAAGTGATTCAGTGCAGACGCACAATCAGCCAGCCCAGACTAGCCATTCCTCTGAGCCTTAGCCGGGTGCTGGTGAATAACTTGTCCTTCCAGCCCAACGTCAAAATCCCAGGAGGAAAACTGTGGCCTCCGTTGAATGGGGAGGTTGGGTGTCCGGGTCTGATCTCACTCACCCCCATGCTGTTCCAGAGTGACTCCACGACTGTCCATGGAGCATCCTGGTGTGGACACAAGGAGAACCGGACCCAGTGTTTTCCTCTGGGTTGGCATGGAGGGCCCAGTCCACAGCTGGTATAACTGAAATGGTTGACCCAGTGCCGACTCACCTGCATGGAGTGTCCGGCTCGCTATGTTTATTGAGGCCTTTTCCTCGTTAGTGAGATCTTCGTCGGGGTGCACCAATCCTGCGCTGCCCCGCTCTAAAGTCCTGGGGTGGACAGCGGCAGAGGATTGAGGCCCCAGATACACAGTGTGTGTGGGATGGTTTTGCTGGTGTAATTTATGGGGCCTGCTGCCCCTTACTCATGCAAACAGGTCCATTGAAATCAAGGGGGCTGCTTCCACACAGGGTCGTTACACCGTGTGTGCATCTGGTCTCACCGAACCTGCTTCGCCAGCCTGGGGCTTCGTCTGAACGCCACGCAGGCCAGCTCGGACTCAGGATCTCTGGGTTTTATGCGCCACTTTCCCTGGCATGACCGTTCGCACCTGTGCCGAGAGGGCTCAATGCCAACACGTTGCACTCCCATTGCAGAAGGGACAAGGGTGCGAGGCAGTGGAGCATCGGGCACACTGCTTTCACACCTGCTGGGGAAGCCCCTGCCACGCTGCTGGCGCTGGGTCAGTAGTGAGGTGACAATCAAAGGCACAGGCAGCCCCAACTGAAGGTAAACGTCAGCCACATAAAACCTGGCATGAAGCTGGCCCATTTATTTAACAACGCGAGCTTGCGCTAGCTTGTATTATTTATGTTTGCTATTATCAAAGCACCAAGTCCCAGTCAAGATGGCACTCCCTTGTGCTAGGTGCTGTACAAACATATCGTGAAAGACAGGTCCTGCACCCAAGAGTTCACAGTCTAAACAACAAGACTGAAGGAAACAGAGGCACACAAACTTGTCTAACACAACAGATACACCCTCCGCCCCCCCCCAGGTCACTGCAGTCCCTCGCTCCTGGACCAGATTGCTTCGTTTGCTGCTCTTCAGGGAACATTTGCTGCTTTGTAACAAGACTTTTGTGTCTCCCTGATGATGTATTTGTAGCAAGGGTGGGGTGGGAATAGCCAGAGCAATTACCTCACTGAGCTAACTCCCCAAATCATTATTCAGGCAAAACTACCATTGACTTCCGTGAATAAGGCACTTAGTCTGTGCTCTGGTCCCGAGCCCTAAATGCTGAGTATCCGCTCGGCCCCCAGGAATGTGTTGTTCTGCACTGGCCACCATGGGAGAAGGGAGAGTGAACCAGCGAGACCACAGGTCTGAGCCGGCCTCCGTATTGCAATTCCTTGTCTAGTCGTCCATCTCCTATGTATCGTTTGCTGTGGCTTGCATTAGTGCTTGCTCGTTTCCCTGGGTGTCTAGGTACATAATATTTAACACACACACGCTGTTGCGGCCATTCAGGTTGCAGAGTCAAGCACTCAACCTTTCAGAAATGCCGACATTGAGGTTGCCTGAGCCTCGTCCCCTCCCTGCTGGCTTTCGCCGGACCCGGAAGCTGAGGCAGTATCTGCTGTTTAGTTTCCTGGGTCCCTTGGACTCCCCCGGGAGGTAATTGATGAACTGAGGAAGCTGAATAGTAGCTACTGTCTTCTCAGCCGCCTGGGAACCTGCATGGCACCCCCGCTCGCCCCCTCCTCTGACGTCCCCCTGGACAAGCAGCACAATGCCACCTTCGCTAGCCCCCACCTCCGCTAGCCCCGGGCCAGCTCCCTCAGCCAGGTGTGTCCCCAGGGCTGGTGGAGCCTGCGGGACCCACCCAGCTCTGCAGTCCTCCTTGCCAGGCCCCTGCCCCTCTCATACCCAGGCCTGGCGGCTCCAAACCCACAGGTTGCCCCCGGGCAGCAGTCGCCAAACCTCTGGCCGCAGGGCCACACGTGAGTGCAGGGCCCGGGGCAGGTACCCCATGGCGAGCCCCGCCCCCCTCCCTCCTTCCCCGCCCCCCGGCCCAGGCCAAGAGCAGCAGCTGGGGACCGGGAGACAGACCTAGCGATAGCCTAAGGATGCCCAGCTCATCTGGTGGCAGTGCCACCCTCCCCCCCCAGCCGGTCCCCAGCGGGTCTGGTGGCTGGCTCCAGGCGGGCGCTGCGGGTGGATTGGGACAGCGATGAATGAAGCAGGTGCCTCAGCTCAGCCGGCGGCATGATGCTCCCGATCTCGCTCCCTTTGGTGGGCCCAAGGGCCGAGCCAAGCAGAGCCTGGAGAAGCTGCAGACAGTGAGGGGCCGGCATGGGGGGGTCCCTAGGCAGCTGCTAGGTCTTTTCCCCAGTCCCTAGCCACTGCTTCGGTGCACGTCGCCATGGAGCTCCATGCCTGGCCTTGAGCCACATGTGGCTCTGCAGCTGGGGGGGGGAGGGGGCTCGGTGAACGCTGCCTGGGGCTCCCCACGAGTCTGGAACTGCTGGGCCAGGGTGCAAGGCTGGCAGGAGGCTCGGAGGCCAAGCGGGGACAGGGGGGGGCTGTGGAAGAGAGGAAGGGGGCCGAGCGGGGTGACGGAGGAGGGATGCACACAGCAAGTGGGGCCAGGCCAGAGATATGGGGGGTGTGGGATGTGGTAGCAAGCAGGATGAGGGGGCGGGGCCATGGATGGAAGAGGCGGAGTCATGGGCGGAAGAGGCAGGATGGGGAGGTCGCCTCACTCACTGCCTATGACAACCGTGATTCATCCTCAGAGCAGGTCCTGCCTGTGCATGGAATGAGGCTCGGGGAGGGGGCTGGGCAGGGGAACCTGTGAAAAAACTAGAATGTGATCATGTAATTAAAGACTGTACCATAATGCATATGCATAAGGGCTCTGGATTTAGCGTGCACAGGCAACCTGAATTTTACCATTTCGTAATATCTGAGCACCTGACTGCAACCTGAATGGTCTTTGAATGTCGTTTTTCTGTGTGTAATTTTCTGTTATTAAAAAAAGCACACTGAAAAAACGAAGTCCATCATGTGGCATCATCTTGACACCCACGTGGGGCATTGGTGGGGTTGGAACCCTCAGCTCCACTGCACAGACCTCTGGCACTTTAGTTACCAGACTAACTGATAGCAGTAGAAGGTTGTTATCCTCTAGGTGGACCGGCACCATAGGGGATGAGCTACATGCTTTGCCAGTGAGGTCACAGCTGTTTACCAACAGCAGAGGAATGGTGAGACTCATGTCGCTTAGGTTCCATCCCAGGCTATGGAAGAGCATGAACGCCAGTGGGCACAGACTCTTCTGTATATTTCCTCCCACCCCCAAGCATGCCCCAGTCACATCGCTTCCACCCCCTGGCTTCTTGTCCCGCTACCAGTCCCCTTGCCAAACCACCCTCCCTCCCTGCCTCGTCTCCCCATGTCCCCCTTATTGTCAAGCCCGTTCCCCCACTGGGGTTTTCAAGCTACTTTGCCCCCCCCTCCCCGCCCTGGGCCAAGCAGGTTCCTGTTCCCTCTGCATTTGAATCCGGCACCTGCCTCCTCCAGAAGGGTGGCAGGGAGACATGGTGAGCACCAGACAGCCAGTCCCCTGCTTTCAGTTCAGCTGCCTGAAGGCAGGAAACCTGAGGCAGACCCGGTGCGTGGGAAATTTCAACCCAAACACTAAAAGTTTGGCAAAGTCAAAAGCAACTGAAAACAGGGTCTTACAATGGGGTGTGTGGAGGCCATCTTAATAGGTGCCTGCCTCGTTTATAAATGTAATCCTAACCTGCGGCTGCAAGCCCCAGGCCCTTCATAAATTACTAGCCACCCAGGGACAGCAGCACTAAGATGCGCTTAAATGCCTCAGCCACGCCAGCCACCGACCCCAGCAGTATTCCACAGTCGTGCAGCACATGGAGGGACAGGGGCTAGTTCATCGTGTCAATGCACACGGCAAAGAAGAAGAAAATGGAGCCGCTTGATGGAGGTTGTTACATGCGCCGCTCTCCTGTGTGTGCGAATGCAGCCACCATGGCGCTAGCTGCAATGGCAGCCCTCGCTAGCGCCGTGCTCTGGGTCCAGGGCGAAAGAGTGGCTGGTCGCTGATGGAGGGGAATGCCTGACTTGTACCGGGGTCCTGCTCAGGATGTGACAAGCAGGGGCCCTTGCTCCATACTCCGCCGTGGGCTGCTGGGGGTGTGTGTGTGTAGAAAACAGATTCCTGCCGCTGCCCTGGCGGGCTTTATAGAGCAGCCCACGATTCCTTCCTGGGGCGACTGGTTTGGCTTGTGCAGCCCGGCTAAACCTCGGTCCCTCTTGAGTCCGACCCCGACCCGGGCGTGTGGACGTTGCGTGTTGAAGTAACCATGTCGCCCTGTGTCTCAGAGGGCGGCGTGACGCGTACAACTGAAAGTGGGGTGGGGCCAATTCCTCCTCTTGAGGCGCTGACGAGGGCAGGCTTTTTGCGGCCGGTTTTCTAAAGAGGCCGGTTTAAGCTGGAGGCCAGCATGAGGCTTCCAGAGAAGAGGATGGTTGTGCGGGAAGGGCGGACGCTCTCGGGTCACGTCGCAGCTCTGCTGTGTAGTCGCTGTGCCTCTGTTCCCATCTGCCCTGTGAGAGCACTCCGGCCTTTGTCTGCTTCGACTGTAAGGTCTTTGAGGCACAGGTGGGGCTGTCGCTCTGTAGCTATACCTTGCCCACGGCAGTGGGGCCCTGAACTCAGCTGTGGGGAAGCGAGGGGACCTAGCCACAGCCCCGAAGTTCAGCTCTGCCTAGGAAAGAGGCAGCTGTGCTGCCGTATGCTAATTTTCACCCTCCCCCTGGTCGCCTCCACACTGTAGCCTCCCTCCAGGCCCTGCTCAGATGCTCGCTGACCCGCCCCGCTATCTGCTGGCAGGGGCTGAGCCAGCCGCTGATGGTGTAACCTCGCTGACGTCAATGGAGTGACGCCACTGCTCAGCACCAAAGCCAGCAGCCGCCCACACTTGGCTGGCTTCGCCAGCAGCTCACACTAGTATCGCACATTCACGCCCCTCCTTCGCCAAGCTTGAGGGGGCTAGACACCTTGCTGGGAGATGAAGGACATCTGGGTGCAGTCGGAGACACATCTTCTCATGCCACGCTCCCATAGCCCCGAGCAGCTGGACTCAGCAACGTGCCAGAGATGGGACCCCACAGCAGCTCCCCTTCCCCCTCGCACCACTGACACATGCCCGCCCAGCCAGCCAGGGAGTACGACCCTGCTCCTGGGCCGCCACGTGCACGTACTGCACTAGCCCTGAGCTTTACCTCTGCCCCCTGCGCAAGGCTCCCCTGGGCCCCGGCACAGCCCAAGCCTTGCACCAAATACAGCGGCTCCCACCGGGTAAAAAGGCTCGCTGGAGGCGGCGGGCTTGGACCTGGCTCCTCAGTTGGCTGTTGCCATGCTGAGGGTAGTGCCAGCTAAATACCTTTAAAACTCTGGGCCTTCGTCTTGGCTCTGTCTCGGTTCCCCGTCTGGACAATGGGGCTAACGGCCCGGCCCTGCCGCACAAGGGTGCGCTGCAGCTAAATGCATCGACACGTGTGAGCTGCTCAGATGTACCCTGTGGGGGGTAGCCTATGACTACATATGGCAAAGACACACGCTCAGACAAGTAGGTTCTCAGCTAGCCCCTTTCCTAGGCTGCCTCTTAACCTGCTCTCCTTTTTAATCCTACTCCCTGCTTTTCTCTCCTCCTGTGTGGCTTTACATCTCTAGCGCAGAGGGTTGCCGTGATGAGTTCGTTCAGGACTGCAAAGAGCGCTGTAAGTATGGACTAGGGGAGGCAGTATGAGTCAGTGGGTAAAGCCTGAAGTGGGGAATCAGGAAACCTAGCGCTATTTCCAGCTCCACCTATAACTCGCTGTGCCAACTCTGTGCCTCAGTTTCCCTGCCTTTGAACCACACGTAACCATCTTTGCAAAGCTTTTGGAACTCTACAAGTGAAAAGCACCACAGAAATGCTAACACATTTATTCTAGTATGTTCCTGCTTACGTGCCTCATGGTCCTGTATTGTTTGGGACGCCTGCATGGCTCCAGAATTTGCGTTGGTTGGAGTTGATTCAATACTTGATTCTGGCCTCCAAAGCCTCTGCGATGCCAGTTCACACCAGCTGAGGATCTGGCCCCCTATACCTCTATAAAACTACCCGCCTCACCCGCCAAACCAGTTGCACTCTCCAAGGAACTGACAGGAACCTTCAGTGCTAAAACGAGAGGCCAGGTTTAGTGCTCCATGAAGAAGGAAGCAAGGCTGATTGCAGAGTATTAGCGACCAGTCACTCCTCCAAGACCCAGCTCCATCTGCTGAGTGAGTCATGCCAAATGGTTTTGGCCCAGACTTCTGCACCGCACAGATTTGTTTTAGGGGACTGCAGGCTGGTTCTCTGGCAGCCTGTGATTCCAAGCCTTTGTACCTGTGACAAATTCCTGGCTTGGGGGAGGTGGAGCTAAATTAATCTCTTGATCACCCAATGGAGCTGGTCCAGCATCCAGCCCCTATATTGGCATAGCACCGCTGGATTATGTTGTGCTCTACAAAGGCACAGGGAGACATCATCCCAAAGAGCATTGACTAGGTTAATGACTGCTGCAATGTGGCTGTTTTCTGTCGCGGGATGGCTGCGGAGTGGCTTTTCACCTTTGACCAACTCAACTGGAGCAAAACAAAAAAACCCGCCACGGCACATGCAATGCTTGCCCTGGGGAGAGGATGGCCCACATGTGACAGAGGTCAAGCGCCTCGCTAAAGGCACTAGTGGCAGGCTCTCAGCTACTGCAGGACGGAGGGCAGCGAAGGAGGAGGTCTAGGCCCTTGTGGTGACGATGGTTTAGTGGCAAGCCCTGTTCCCAGTTTTGCTCTTTTCCTCATTGCCCCTCTGCTGCTAGCCTTGGTGCACGGTGACATGGTAACAGCAGACCCTAGCAGGTTGGACCCACTGCGTTACACCCACGGCTCTGTGGGACTTGGACTTGTGGACTTGTTTTCAAGCTTGTGCTTGAGCATCCACGCTGCAGTACAAGCCTGGGCTTACAGCAGCTGTTTCCCGGTCTCACAGCCACATTAAGGTGTCTATACTCAGACCTTCTGACTCAGGTCTGCGACTTGACCTGCAAAATGACAAGGCTTGGACCCGAGTCCCAGCAAAACTGTTGCTCAGACCCACCCCCCAGCCGGGTCTTAGAACCCAAGTCCTAGCTGGCCCAAGTCAGACCCATTTGTGTGGGAAGGGAAGGGGCGTCTTGGACTGGCTTGCTCTTCCGTGTACACAGACCTAGGTCTTTGGCAGGGCGTCCTCCATGGAACGTCTCGTGCTGCAGGAAACGGTGCTGGGGATGTAGCACGTCATGGTCTGTGAGCGGAACTGTTATGCGAATAATGCCCCAGCTGACTCTGACGAGGTGCTTTTATCCAGCCAACCTTAAAGTTAAGATCTTGGCCCCTAGACCTGTTAGAAATCCATTAACAGAGGGGCGCTAATCTGTTTGGGGGAACACCTTGCGATCAGGAGTTTCTTTGGCGGGCGTGGTCCTCGTTTCACTTCACTAACTGCCTGTCCGCAGGGGGTGGCGTGTATGGATTTGGTAGCTCTTTGCACTTATTCTGTTAATATTGCTTGGCAAACCAATTCCTGCCCAATTCACTCACAAACAACTCACGGGTCAGATATAATGTACCAGTTCTGCAACGGATCACTTTCCACTCAGGTCTCTTTCCAGATTGGCTGCTCTAACCTTCATAAACTAGCGATGCTTCTGTCTCAAAGTTCGCTCCGTCCAAATTCCCTGTCCCCTGGCAGTTAGGCCGGGTTTCCCCCTTCCTAGAGAGGGCTGCTCTCTTCACTGGACTGATGCACCTTTCCCTGATGCAGTTTCCTCGTGGAGGGAATGGACCAGATTCTCCTCACACCAGTGCAAATCATGAGTATTTCCAGTGAAGCTAGTGTGGGAGACAAGCAAATGCCCGGTAGCTGTAAGAAATACACCCTTCCCATCCTACTGTCCCACCCCCATTAATTACATTAACGAGTTACAGTCACAGCAGAAGTGTCCTTTCCTTGGTGATAGCTTTTTTTGTGTGGTTTTGGTGGTGGAGGAACCGAGGCCTGGTTTATCTACATTATTGTTCCCATCCTTTCTGCCCCAGGTCCTCTTCCTAGCAACATCAGCTCCAGAGCCAGGCAATTCCTGTGGAGTGGGTCCCGGAGGGGATGGCCCCAGGGCAAGCTCCAGCAGAGGATGACCTTAGTAACGTGAAATTAACATGCAGAGGGGAATCATCTGCTTAATGAGTGCGTCAGCCGCCCCCCCTTGGAGTGCGCACCATGGCCCGGGTGGATCAGCACAGCAGCCACGTCTCATCCGTAAGAGGCAATTATTAAAGGGCATCTTCACAGTCTAATGAAGGATGGGGTCCCAAAAGCACTAACGACATAGTGAGCAACGGAGTGGCACCAAAACGACAGGGTGTTTTGCTTGTCACATCTGGGGCCGGCGGGGTGTAGGCGTGAGTGTGGAAAGGGTTATGGCTGAGCGAGTGTGTGCAGGAGGGGTACATAGGAGAGGGGTGTTGGGAGAGGGGAGGAGAGGGAAAAGGAGACAAAGAGGAGGAAGGGGTATTGAGGGGGCAGGGGGAATGGAAAGCAGCAGGGACAGGCAGTTGGGAGAGGTGGAGGGAAGGCTGGCTGGGCAGAGGACGAGCCAGTGGGGAGAAGCCAGGGTCGGTGGCTGGAGGGAAGGGGCAGCAGTCACAGGAGGGTTGGCTACAAAGGCCATGGGTGTCTGGCTGTCTATACTGGGGGAGGAAGGGTTACCCGGTTGGGAAGAAGATGCTTGTGTTGGCCTGGGGGCTGTGGCGCACGCACCCTGGAGGCAGCGATCAGCAGAGGGAATCGCAAGAGCTAACGGGGTGCTGCTGAGCACCCGGTCGGATTGTGAACTGGCACCGAGCCCCCCTCCTAGGAGGAGGCATTTTGGGCTGGATGCTGGTGAAACCCTGCTGCAGCCTTCGGGCCAGATGTTTAAAGGAGGTTTAGGCACCCAAACAAGCACACAGGTGGCCTGATCCCACCAGAGAGGCGCCTCTGACATTTTCAAAGCAGCAGCTCAGGCCCCAGCTAACCGGTAGGTGCCTAAATCCCCTAGGCATCTGCTTCCCCCAGTCAGCATTTTCAAATGCTGCTGCCAGCCCCACAGCTAAGGAGCTGAAGCAGATGTCCCACAGGCCTCAAAATGGGATTTTAACACTAGGTGGGGGAATGCCAACTCGCCAACGGAGCCTGACCCTATAGGCCTGCTCTGAGCACCCCTAAGACCTGCTACCTGCCAGACCCTGCCGCTGGAGAGCCCATACAGGGCCCCCCCAAGTCCCCCTCCCCCCCGGCACAGCACCTGTATAAACGACAGCCAGGGGCACAGGGAAACGTGGGGCGAGCGTGGGCGAGGCAGCGAGTGTAAGAAGGAGCGAGTGAGCGCGAGTTTCAGCTGCTATGGGCTACAGAAAGGGCTGATTAGATTTAGGAGCCTAACTCCAGGATGGGGTTTGTGGCTTGCCTGTCAGCCAGGCACACCAGGTCAACTGTGTAGGTGCCTACGCTGCGCATCGATCCCTGCTCCTCTCCTGGTGGCTACCCTGGGCGACGTCCCGCTCAGCAAGCTGGCTTCTGAGAGTCCCATTCCCCGGTGCCTAGACTCTCCCCATGCATTGCGGAGGGAGCCGGGGTGCCTAGGTCAGGACTGCAGCTTCTGCTGGGTGGCAGGACACCTAGAAATTAAGTGTTGCAACACTCAGCATTGCGACGCCTCACTCCTTTTGTGGCTCTCACCCGCCATCCTTTCGCTAGGGGAAGAGCAGGGTGAGAGCAAACGTACGTCATCCTTGGACCAGTCCCCCAGCTGATTGTGGCAAATGAAGCCATTAGCCCAAAGCGAAATCATGGGGAGTTACACCAGCCTGTGGGGCTATTCATCAGCAAAGTGGAGCAGGCCTGCTATGGAAAAGCCTTCTAAAGGCAGTTGTTAAAAAAGGAAATCCAGCCTCTCTTAGGCTCTCCCCCCCAACACACACACCAAAAGTACAGAAAAAGGATCAGAGGCCAATATAACTTGGGGTTCCTGGCGCGTTGAGCAAAACCCCCAAGGGGATATGTTCAGTGTAATTAACCCTTGCAGGCAGCACCTTTCTGTCAGTCAAACCACGCTCCACAGCTCCGGCAGAGACTCAGGTAGCGAAAACACCCACAGGTGGGGCACAGAGCTTCGCACTGCTCTCCTCCAGCTCCTAAAACAAAGGAGTATTGTTAGTTGGCAGTGGTAGCACGGCTATTAGCCACGCAGAGCCAGGACTTTACACACACACACACACACACACACACACACACACACACACACACACACACACACACACACACACACACACACACACACACCGGGGCGAAGGCCGAGACAGCTCAGTGAACAAATGCCATCGCGAGGTGTTGGTCAAGCCTTCTGCATCTGTTTCCCTCCCCCTGCAGTCATCCATTGCTCGCCTCCCCATGGATACCTGGCTAGGGAGCTCGCATCTATTCTGCCAGCACTGGGCTGACGTTTGTTACGCCCTTCCAGGTGACCGCTGTTCATCTTGCCCTCAGCAATAAGTCCAGGCGAGCGCAGCTGGTTGGACGGGCCCTTTTGACCCATTAAAAGTCCCTGAATCAGTCGCTGACAAGACAATGAGGGCCCTCAGCCCTTCAGAGCCTCTGCTACACACTAGTTTTCCAGTGTCTCCAGGAACGCGTGGCCCTTTACATGAGCGAGAACCCATGAGGAGCCTAGAAAAAGGGCTAGAGCAGTAGAGCCTCCTCAGAGCAAGGGCCCGGGTGCCGTGAAACCCGCCTTCTGTTCCTAGGTTTGCCAATGAGGCCCTTCATGCAAGTCGCTCCAGCCCCGCTCCTCAAAGCTATTTCGGTGCCTAGCGCCCATTGATGTCAATGGGCGTTTGGTACCTAAATCCCTTGGAGGAGCTGGGCTGCTGGGCCTCAGCCTCTCCCTGGGGATAAGGCTAGATACTCCCAAGCAGTCGAAGAGCCAGAACGAAACACGGTGCAGCATTAGCCCAACCAACTGGCCTACATTTAAGCCTCACAGGCCAAATCCTGGTGCCACTGACATCAGTGTCCCAAGCCCCGAGGCAGCACCCCATCCTCCACTCAACCCACCTAGGCTAGCTCCAGCCTTGTGAAGAGGTGCTCAGGAGACGTGGATTAAATCTGTGCTCCTGCTACAGACTCCTAGGGCCACGTCTCTTTAATCGCTCGCTGCCTCGTAGGGCTACCTTTCTCACCGTTTGATCGAGCTTGTAAGTACTCCAGGCCAGTTTCTTAGTATGTGCATGGACAGCGCCTAGCACAAAGGCCTCTAGGTGTTACAGGTAACACTCCTTTTTGTCCGAATCACACTGAGGAATCCTAAGGGTGAAATGTGTGGCTGTGCCCTTAATTAGCATAGATCAGCCTCGCTCCATGGAGTTATGCCAGTGTACGTCAGCTGAAGAGCTGACCTGTGGTGTATCTGTTCACATCTGGTTATTTGCACAGTCGGAACTTGAATAATATTTATCCGTCATGTTACAGCCCTTGTTAGGTTCTTTCCTCCTTAAAGCACCGAAAATGATAAAAGGTTTAGAAAACCTGACCGCCGAGGACAGGTTGAAAAAACAGGGCAGGTTTAGTCTTGAGAAAAGAAGACTGAGGGGGGAACCTGATAACAGTCTTCCACTATGTTAAGGGTTGTTATAAAGACGACGGTGATTAGTTGCTCTCCTTGTTCAGTGACGGTAGGACAAGACGCACTCAGTTTATTCTGCAGCACAGGAGATTTAGGTTAGCTAGCAGGGAAACAAACCTTCTAATGCTAAGGGGAGCTAAGCACTGGAACAGGCTTCCAAGGAAGACTGGAGAATCACTACACTGGAGGTGTTTAAGAGCAGGTCAGAAACACGCCTGTCGGGATGGTCTAGGTTTACTTGGTCCTGCCTTAATGCTGGGGGCTGGACCTCTCAAGGTCCCTTCCGGCCCTACAGCTTTGTGAGTCTAAATCTGCCCCATTCCCTAATCTTCCTCCTTGGGGTCAGGTTGGTGGCTGGTTTAAATGGTCACAGTGCTGTACAGTCAATGGAGCGATGGCAACTGACACCTGCGGTGGTGCTGTCCCTTACAGCTCTTAGATGACCCACGGAGACCATGTTTAAGACCATCACTGAATCTCCCCTGGAGACCTGAACATCAGCCACATTCCTCCTAGCAAGCCTGCATCTACTCACTTTCCTTATGTGTATTTCTGCGGTAGCCCTGCACCTTTGGGGCTAGGCGAATGTCATCTTTGCGGCTGTGATGGGCCTGGCCTGCTGAGATGACCAGATGAATTTGGCTCATGTTGTCATGTGTTTTCACAATGGAGGAAAGATTTCCTTGTGCTGTATTCAGGTTCATGCCCATCATTGTGGCATCTGATCTGACAGAGGCCATGGCAAGCCTGGGGCGCCTGTGTACACATTTGATGGCAGAGCCATGCCAACCAAGGCTCTACAGATGGGGCTGTGTCCTGCCGCCCAAGGAGGGAAGATGTTCAAAATGCAGGATTTGCTTTCTCAGGATGGCGAAGACAACACCACAAGTCTTACTGCTACAGGGCCCATCAGCCTGTCATGCAAGATGTTTAGGAGCTGACAGGAAAATGCTCACTGCTCAGTTTATCACAGGTTAAACTTATTTTATGCAATTTTCCTTGAATAACACACAAGAGCATTTTACATTGAAATGGCAGTAAAATACTCTGCCAAGCTCAGGAATCTTGCACCGGAGAGGAGCACGGGCTAGGACTGAGAAGCAGGAAATGAATCAATGTCACCGTGACCCACGCCTATTTCCCCCACCCGTTACCATCTTCTGTCCATGAAATAGGGCAAGCGGAAACTTTGGCTTCTTTTCCAGAGAATCAGACTAATGTTCAGATGGCTCAAGAAAAATAATCACGCCCAATGGGGCAGACACATCTCACAACCCTAATCCACAGCTGGGAGAACCTGAGACCCAGACGGTTCATTCTCAAAGAGGCATGTGAGCATCTCACGGCTGGGCATTTGACCCTTTTCATTTAGGACAACCTTGGGAGCTGGGCTCTCTAGAAGAAGCCCCTCCCTGGCTGTGGGAGCTGAGCGCTTTAGCAAGCGTGGCCTTTGTGTCATGCACCAGGCACCGCCAAGAGGTCTCAGTGGCAGGGCGGGAACTAAACCCCAGAAGTCCTGCCGCAAAAGTCTTCTGCTCTCAGTGGGCAACTACACTCCCTAATTTATGTGCCGGTAATTTACAAAGTGGCATCCTCGGTACCAGGCTTTCTGGTGTTAGCAGGCATTGCGAGACACATAGCCTGTAAATAGTCTTATGTACCTGTCTAGGTACTATCAGCCCCGGGAAGCTGCACACTCCCCATACATCGTCACAGTACGTTCAGCAGCTGACGCAAATTTAAGAGTCTGAGGAGTAAGCAAAAAATGTGAAATAGGGACGGTAAACTTATTTCAAAAGAAACGCAAATGTCATCGTTAAATTGGACAACTATGTTACATGATCATGCCCGTTGCTTCATTACTGTATCTTAAAATTACATTAGCCGGAATGATCTGCATTCAAATGACTCTGTGTCTGGAATGACAACGCGGGAATATAAGATTAAAATGTAATCACGCTCTGAAGAGTCAAGGTAGGTTAATCAAATGTTTTCCAGCTTGTAGAGGATTCACAGCCACGGCATGGAATCACTCAATGGAATCAGGCAGTGGGTTGGTCAGGGAGCTGGGGGTGGGAGGAGAAATTTAAGAAAAGCAGAATCCGCCACAGGGCATTTGGATGGAAAACACTGGGCCAGCCAAAGAAAATCAGGGGACAGTTTCTATTGGTCTGTGCCCTGCTTTTGTATGGGAAATGGACTAGGTGTGGAACTTGCTGAGGCTAAGGATGATGAGGACACGGCATACAAGGGAGATAGATAGCAACTGGATCAGGGCCGGGGTTCATAGTCTGGCTCTTACACTGGCCAGGACCAGATGCTTCAGAAGTAGGGGTAAGAAACCCTGCCCCCCAGTGGACAATTATGGAATAACCTGGCCATGGGGAAAGTTTCCTCTTGATTCCAGGCAGCTAGTGGCTAGCTTGTTTCCTCATTCATTGGAGCATTGATGGAAAACACCATTGGTGGAAGACAGTTCATCCACTTATCCATGTATTCAATGGCAGAAGCTGCTCGCTTCGTCCGTTAGATGGGCGTGAGGGTGGCGGTCACATCTGCTCCACAATGGCTGACAAGATGTCAAGTCAAGGTCTTTGTAAGCTCTATTTAAACTAAGCCCTAAGCACCTGATTGCCCCATCTCCTGCCAATGGCAGGGCAAGTCTGCTATCAGTCCTTAGAAGCAATCCTGACTGAGCTAGATCACCACAGGTCCTCCACTGGGCAACTCTCCACAGGTAAGGGGACGAGTGGCTTTTCAAGCCATCTTAATCTTGACCCTTTTTTAATCCCCCTCCTCTTGCTTTCCCCTTCTGGAGAGTTGGAGAGGTTGGCAGGTCCAGATACCTTGTATATAAGAGTTTTAAAAGAGCTGGCTGAGGAGCTTGCTGGCCCATTAATGATCATTTTCAGTAAGTCTTGGAGCACTGGAGAAAGTCCAGAAGACTGGAAGGCGGCTAATGTTATGGCAATCTTTAAAAAGGTGAACGGGACGACCTGAGTAATGAGAGGCCTGCTTGACAATGAGAGTCTGACAACAATGCCAGGCAAGGTAAGGGAGCGGCGGATATGGCACTTGATTAAAAAGAATTAAAGGAGGGTACTGTAATTAATGACAATCAACAGGGCTTCTGGAAAATAGATACTGTCAAACTAACTTGATATCTCTTTTTGATGAAATTACAAGTTTGGTTGAAAAAGGTAATAGATGTTGATGTAACAGACATCTGTAAGATGTTTGACTTGATAGCACATCGTATTTTGATTACAAAACTAGAAGCTAAAATGAACAGGGCACACATTAAATGGATTAAAAATTGGCTCACTTGTAGGTCTTAATATGGGGCAACATCATCAAATGGGTGTGTTTCTAGTGGGGTCCCCCATGACCAGTTCTTGGCCCTATGATATTTAACATTTTTATTAATGACCTGGAGAAAACATAAAATCATCACTGATAAATTTTGCAGATGACACAATAATTGGGGAAGTGGTAAATAATGAAGAGGACAGGTCAGTGATCTGATCAGAGTGATCTGGCTCACTTGGAAAGCAGGGTGCAAGCGAACAATGTTTTAATATGGCTAAATGTAAATGTATAAATCTAGGAACATAAAATGGAGGCCATACTTATGGGATGGGAGATTCTATCTTGAGAAGCAGTGACTCTGAAAGAGATTTGGGGGTGGCGGTGGCTAATCAGCTGAATATGAGCTCCCTCTGTGATGCTGTGGCCAAAAGGGCCAATGTGATCTTTGGTTGCATAAGACAAGATTACTTACCAGTAACTGCTATTCTTTGAGATGTGTTGCTCGTGTCCATTCCATTGTAGGTGACTAACAAGCAATACCTTTGGAGATGGGTAGGAGTTACCGGTGAGCTGCCCTGAGCACGGCTTTGCCGAATCCCGCATCCTCTCTCGCCTGCTGGACGAAGGTGTAGTGGGACGTGAAGGTGCGCACCAACAACCAGGTGGCGGCTTTGCAGATGTCCTGCGCGGGGTACTCTCTCCAGGAAGGCTGTAGACGAGGCTTGAGCTCTGGTTGAGTGCGCTGTGATGGTTGCTGGAAGCGGCACCTTCGCCTGCTCGTAGCAGAACTTGATGCATGATGTAATCCACGAGGAGATGCACTGGGTGGAGACAGGTGAGCCTTTCATCCAGTCAGCCACTGCAACGAAGAGCTGCGTCGATTTCCGGAACAGCTTTGTACGCTCAATGTAGAAGGCCAGGGCTCATCTCACGTCCAGCGAATGCCATCTCCTCTCCTCCTCTGAACCATGAGGTTTGGGAAAAAACATGAGGAGAAAAATATCCTGGTTACAATGAAATTGGGAAACCACCTTGGGCAGAAAGGCTGGGTGTGACCTCAACTGAACCTTATCTTTATAAAACATCGTATAGGGGGGGTTCTGTGGTTAGCGCCCTAATCTTGGAGATCCTCCTTGCAGAGATAATGGCCACCAGGAAGGCCACCTTCCAGGAAAGCAGGAGCAGAGGGCATGAAACCATGGGTTTGAAGGCAGGCCCCATGAGTCGCAAGAGGACAGGTTGAGATCCGAGGGAGGCACCGGGTCACGGAGCTGCGGATAGAGCCTCTCCACCCCCTTGAGGAACCTGACTGACATCAGGTTGGAGAACAGCAGTCTCCCCTCCAGCAGCTGATGGAAGGCTGAAACAGCCGCTAGGTGAACTTTCAGCGAGGCCACCGCCAAACCCTGGAGCTTTAGCTGAAGCAAATACTCCAGGTTCGCTTCTATAGGCGAGAGGCTGGGCGGGATACCCTGAGACTCTGCCCAACAGGAGTCTCCACTTAGCCCGATATACACCCTGCATAGAAGGCTTCCTGCTGCCAAGCAGGACTTGCTGGACCTACACCGAGCAGGTTCGCTCGCCTTCCGTCAGCCACAGAGTCTCCTGGCCGTGAGGTGCAGGGAGTCCAGGTCCGGGTGCAACAGGCGACTGTGGTCTGAGGACAGGAGATCATGCCGTCTCAGGAGCTCTGGGGGGGGCGGGAGGGGCAATCGAGAGGTCCAGCAGCATGCTGAACCAGGGCTGGCGCAATCAAGATAACGTCCGCTCTGTCCCTCTTGACCTTTAGCAGCATCCTGAGCAGGAGGGGAATGGGTGGGAACACGTATATGAGGCTTCCCAACCAGTGCAGGAGGACGGCATCTGAGATCGACCTGGTCTCTCGACCATCGAGAGAGCAGAACAGTGGGCACTTCTTGTTCCAGGCTGACACGAACAGGTCCACCTGGGGAGAGCCCCATCTCCAGGAGATCATAGACGCCACCTCTGGGTGTAACGACCAGTCATGGTGGGGTAGAAACAACCTGCTGAGGCGATGCGCCTCGTCGTTCCTCATTCCTGGGAGGTGAGAGGCTATCATGTGGAAATCGTGCCTCACCACAAAGTCGCACAGGCGGATAGCTTCTCTGCAGAGGGCTGTGGAGCGGGCGCCTCCCTACCTATTGATGTAGTACATGGCTACCGTGTTGTCTGTCAGCACCTGTACCACCCTGCCTGCAAGGAAGCGGAGGAACACTCTGCACGCTAGGTGAATGGCCCGCAGTTCCTTCACAATGATGTGCAGGCACCTCTTCTCTCTCGACCAGCTCCCCTGAGAGCCAAGGTCGGCACTGATGCCCATATCAGGCCCATCCCCCACCCTATGTCTGAGGCGTCCAAGCGTAGGGTAATTGAGAGGACTAGTTCCTTGAATGGAACGCCCTTCAACACTGCCCAGGGGTCCTCCAGCAGTCATGGGAGGCTCGGACGGGCAGGGGAACAATGACCACCTGATCCAGGGAGTGTCTGCTCGGGACATGCACTGAGGCCATGCCTGAAGTGATCTGAGTCTTAGACAAGCGAGTCTCACCAAGTAGGTGCAGGCCGCCATGTGAGCTGCAGGCAATGCCTGGCTGTGGTCGTGGGGCATTGGTGCAAGTGGGGGATAATGGAGACCAGCACCTTGAAGCGTGGCTGGGGAAGGAAGGCTCTGGCCTGGGAAGCGTCCAGCATTGCACCAATGAATTCTATGCGCTGCACTGGGTTTAATGTGGACGTTTGCTCATTTATCAATAGCCCCAGCCTGCGGCAAGTGGCACAAGTGAGGGTCGCGCTGTCCTGAACTTGGGACCTGGACCTGCCCCTGATTAGCCAATTGTCCAGGTATTGGAAAATGTGTAACCCCCTTCGCCTCAGGTGCACAGCTACTACCACCATGCATTTGGAAAACACCCTCGAGGCCGAAGATAGGCCAAAGGGTAGGACTGTGTATTAGTGGGAGCTGGCCACCATGAAGTGAAGGAAGCACCTGTGGCTGGGGAGGATGGATATGTGGAAATATGCATCCTTGAGATGGAGGCCAGCATACTATTCTCCTGGCTCAAGGGAAGGGATGATGGAGGCTAGGGAGACCATGCGAAACTTGAGTTTCTTGATGCATTTGTTGAGATGAAACAGGTCTAATATGGGCCTTAGACCCCCTTTTGCCTTGGGAATGAGGAAGTACCTTGAGTAGAACCCTCTCCCTGCCATGGCCTGAGGGACTTTTTCCACTGCTGCCAGGCCGAGGAAGGTCTCCACCTCCTGTATGAGAAGTTGCTCATGAGAGGGGTCCCTGAAGAGGGACGGGGTGGGGGGGGGTGAGGGGAGGAAGGAGCGGTTGGGGAGAAACGAGGCAAACTGGAAGGCATAGCTCACTGAAACTATACCAAGGACCCAGCGGTCTGAAGTAATTTTGGCCCACTAGGAGTGGAAGGGTGCTAGGTGATTGAAAAAGGGGCGGGATGGATCCAGGCAAACAGTCAGGCAAACACCACCCCATCAAAAGTGCCTCCTTTGGTTGCCTGACTGCCTGGAGGCCCCTGCTGGGGGGCTGAGGAGGAACTCGGGGGTGGATTACATCTCCTAGACCCCCTATTTCTGTCCCGTTGCCTATAGGTTGGAAACTGCTGAGGATGGAACTTTTGCTGCTGCTGTGCTTGAAAGTCTGCGGCGTGTAAAGGCGCAAGGAGCAAGGCATGGTGCCTGAGTCCTTCAGACCATGCAACTTAACAACAGTCTGGTGGGAAAACAAGGCCGACCTGTCGAAGGGAAGACCCTGGATGGACTGCTGAACCTCTTGGGACAGGCCGGAGGATTGGAGCCACGAGCCTCTGCGCATGCAGATGGCTGAGGCTATAGCCCTGCCTGCCAAGTCAGCTGCATCCGAAGACGCCTGGACCGCTGCTCTAGCCACCGTGGTACCAGAGCTTGGTCCTGGGGCAAGGTCTCAGCGAGTCCCACAGATTAAAATTATACCTTCCCAGGAGAGCCTGCTGGTTGGCAAGCCTAAACTGAAGGCTTGCCATAGAATAAATTTTTTTCCCAAACAAGTCCAGTTTTGTGTTGTCCTTGTTTTTGGGAGTAGACCCCGGTTGCCCTTGCCTATCCCTCTGGTTGGCAATATCCACCACCAGGGTCCCAGGGGAGGGGAGTGTGTAAATGGATACTCAAACCCTTTGGCTGGGATGTAATACTTCTTCTCGGCAACCTTAGACGTTGGGGCCACCAAAGAGGGGGGTTTGCCACAGGTCCTTCACTATTTTGAGGACGCCTTCATGGACAGGGAGGGCTACTCAAGCTGAGGCAGCCATTGCCAACACATTGTCCATAGCCTCTTTTAGTTCCTCCACCTCCAGCCTCAAGTTGGTGGCAACCCTTTTGAGCCGGTCCTGGTGCACCCTGAAATCATCCGGTTGCACTGAGTGGCCTTAGGAGACAGCATCATCCGGCGAGAAGGAGAAGGATTGAAGGGGTGCAGCAGGACGTGGTGCCCCTTCCCATCGATGAGTGGTACCCACAGAGGTCCCCTCCTGTGGGTCCGAATCATCCTCTGAGGGCGAGTGATGGACTTTCCCCAGTATCGGGGGCATTGATTGTACCCCTGAGGACTTAACAGATTGGGGTCCTGACCCCACCTGGAAACCCCAGGGGCCCCAATACGGCCATTGGAGTAGCCACTGCTCTTAAGGCCATCTGGGGGCTACCTGCGTCGGGGGCTCTGGCACCTTTTGTCAGCAGCGGCTTGCCTGACGACTACTCCCCGGGAGGGCCCTGAAGCAGTGTCCGAAGACTCTGAGGCCCTCACCAAGCGGTACCGAGCCGGGATGGAGGGATCCCACGTCACGAACACTCCGTCTTTTTGGAGTGTGCTCGCTCGATGCTGCCGACCTCGACGACGATGAGGGATGCCTTCGGCGCTGCAATCAGTGCCCGTGAGTGGCGTCATGCTCTGAGAAGCTAGATGTACCGGAGCGTTAGCTCAGTACTGATGATTTTCAGCACCGCTTGCCTAATGGCTCCATGTCAGGCTTTGGTGCTCGGGTTTGGTGCCAGCCAGGACAGAGGGGATCCCCCACTCCCTGACTGGAGATGCTGGCTCCGGAGAGATGGTCTTCGCAGGCCGATCTCAGGGTGCCTCGGTGCTCGACCCCACCCATTTGGACGGTGCAGGGGAGTGTCCCTGTTCCCCATGCTGCTTCCTCTTCTTCTTCTGCACTAGGGAAGCGGTGTGGTGCCGAGTCGTGGCCAGTGTCTGTTGCACTCTGTGCTGACCCCACGCTCGGTACCGAGATGGAGTGGTTGGCTCGGAGGCCGGGCGAAGCACTGCCTCCGTAAGCAAGGCTTTCAAAGAGATTTCTCTGTCCTTTTGAGTCCTTGATTTGAAAGCCTGGCAGATCTTACACTTGTCCTTACAATGGGCTTCCCCCAAATGCTTCAGGCAGCTGTCGTGGGGGGTCACCGAGTGGGAAAGCCATCCCGCAGGAGGCACATGGTTTGAAGAACGGTGACCGGGGCATACCCTGGTCTTAACTAAGGCCCAGCTGGGACTACCTTAAGTTTCTAACTACCACTGGTAACAATGACTTAACTAAGCTATCTAATAACACAGCAACAGAAAAAAACACAGTCCAGAACAAGAGGAATTAGCACTTGCCAGCAAGCCAGGATAGTGCCAGCAACCATCAAGGGCAGAAAAAAGGAACTGGGGGGAGAATGGGGGGGCGTGTAGGGCCGGCAGCACCTCATATACCGCAGCATGTGCGCAGGGCTCCAGGGGGTTTCGGAGCTGGCCCTACGGGATCTGCTAAGGGGAAAAAACTTCTGGTAGCCGTAAATGGAGGCTCGCACACATCTATAGCTGAATGGACATGAGCAAGCACACACAGACGAGACAGGAGAATCTCAAGTAGGAGTAGAGAGGTTATTTTACTTCTGTACTTGGTGTCCACAATTCAAGAAGGATGTTGAGACATGGGAGAGGGTTCAGAGAAGAGCCAGGATTAGAAAGCCTGCCTTATAATGATAGACTCCTGGAGCCCAATCTGTTTAGTTCAACACAGACAAAGGTCGCGATGACTTGGTTACAGTCTGTAAGTATCTTCATGGGGAATAAATATTTAACAATGGGCTCTTCAATCTAGCAGAGAAAGGTAGTACCCATTCCAACGGCTGGAAGCTGAAGGTAGACAAATTCAGACTGGAAATAAGGCATACATTCATAGAAGTGAGAGTAATTAGCCATTGGAACTCCTTACCAAGGGTTGTGGTGGAGTCTCCATCACTGACTATTTAAAATCAAGACTGGACGTTTTTTCTAAACGCTCTGCTGTAAGAATTATTTTTGGGGACGTTCTCTGGCTACTGTTAGCCAGAAGGTCAGACTAGATGATCTCAGTGGGCCCGTCTGGCCTTGGAATCTATGTATCTTTGGAAAAAAAAAAAACGCTACATTTGCTGATGATCGCATACAGCCTCAGTCCTCACTTTGAAAGCTCCAGCAGCCCGGAACCATAGGTTTGAACCCACCAGGCAGCTAAGCATGCCACTTCTGGGAGGCAGAGTGGTTGAGTCACCGCAGGTTTGTGGTGGGCAGTGGAACACATCTCTGCACTTGGCTGACATGGCACCATGTGATGTATTTTTCTACCCACTGGAATTTTGCAAAGGCTGCCTTGTGGGCAGGGGGGACTTGCTGAACCTGATCTACTGAAGTTAGAAAGATTGAGACGTCCACAAGGGACAGTGTCTTTGGGAAGGACAAAAGGGGCTGCACTTTAAGGGAGCCAGACTCTGACTGAGACAAGACACAGCCCTTTTGGCGAAAGCTATTGGCAGCAGGGCTATTCACCAGGAGCTGGAAGAGGCAGGTGTCAAGTGAAAGGCCTGGTCTTCGATTCTGGCATGGGAAGTTATCGCTGATACCTCTTAACCTTCGTCACTAGATCCCCAAAGGGGACATAGGCAGAGCGTTGCGTTGCAACTGAATGGAGTCCCGTGCCCTGAGTTAGACCCTTAGGCTCACTAGAAAATACAGGGGGCAGGTTCGGTGTCAGAGAATGGGAGCCATAGGAGGCAACATGCTGGGTGGGGTGCGGCCTAAGCTAGCCAGTAGGAAACGTGGGGCCTACCCCCCCACTCATCTCTCAAAGGACTTACGAACTTAACACCGGGCTGAAGCAAGAAGTCTGTTTCCAGCTGGGATTTGCAGCCATGCGCCTGTTGCCACTGCCCCACTTTATATGAAATAAACATCCATTGGGCCAGCGAGAGAATGACTCACCCAATGCTTACCGCACAGGGGGCCGTGCTGGACTCAAGTTCCCGGCTCTGCATTGGGCAAAGTTGGGTTTTTGAACCCAGGTCTCCTACCCCCTGTGCGAGTGCTGCAACCCCTGGGCGTAAGGGGAAGGGGGCACACACCACCATGGTTTGTGCAGGGGCGGACTGAGTAGGTGTGCTCTTTGGCGGTCTTGGAGAATGCTTTCCGGATTAGGCATAGGATGAGACAGGCAAGGGAACGCATGGTTTGAGTAGCCTGCCGGCAGTGTCAGGACTTAGGTGGTCTTGTGCATGCCCACTGGCAAAAGATTAGGAGCCACGGAGACCCTACCAGAGGAATCTTGCGGGCCTACAGGGTCAGGCAGCAGCTGAGCAGGGGTTTTGAGGATATAAACCTGGCTGAGACGCACGTAGATACTGTTCTATTTCTAACCCCAACTTCAATTCCTTGCTCTGGCTCTAGCAACTAATCAGAGCAGGCCTAACCCTGGAATGGGACAGACCAAGTGAATCATGTCCTCTAACAGTGATTAAAAAGCAGCCACATGGATCAACTACAGAGGGGCCTGAACTTGGTGACTGGGTCCTGTTTCCAGCTCGACCGCCCAGCAACGCTTTATGTACTCTTCCGTCTGCGCGTCTCACCAGGCCACGGAACATGCCGCACGACATGCTTGTTTACGTTCTTTTTTGAGGCTACTTTTGTCCCACAGGGGCCCTTTGTTGTCACTAATATTATAACGACATGCAAGTCATTAGTTAAACACATGGCAGCATCTAATCGGCAGAGTTAATTTGCTGCGGATGCTTTTGACAAAGCCATTCTTCGCGCCGCAGTTGGTCATAAGCAGCTCTGAAAGAAAAACCCCAAAGATTTGTGACGAGCTGGGCGTTCATTAGCTTGGGGAAGTGTAAGGATTATTCCTGTCTGCAAAGTACTCTACAAACATTAACTAATCAAGAATCACATCACTCAATATGCAGATGGGGAAAGTGAAGCACACACAAGAAAAGTAACTTATCGCAAGACTGCAGGGGGCGGGAAGGTGCCCAGTGTGGAAGACTCTTCTTTGTTTATTTTGAACTTCAACTTAATACACCAGACCCCCCAAGAAGGGCTGTTGTCATTGGACTCTTGTGAGTTACTGAGGTGTTGAAGAGAGGACACTGAGGCAGGGTGCTGTGGATCCACTCCTGGCCCTAAAGGGGCACTTTGTGACACGTGGGACCGATGAAATTGACCCTACTGTAAACTGTACAGTTCAAAGCACAAAATACACACACTAAAACGAGAGAGATTTTTTAAATATTCTCTTTCTGGTGAAGAAAGGGCAATGATTTTGTGGTACAGAAAGAACAATGTTTTTTCTTGTCAACAGAATGACTGCAAGCCTCTGTACCTACAGAACGAAATATAAACCCAGCCTTCCCTCAAATTATATTATTAATTCCAACAAAATATTTCCTTTTTAAGAGTCCCTACAGAATGGTGGGGAGAGGGGGAAATGAGAGAGACCGATCTTTTTGCATTCACTTTCACTGCTTGGTAAGATGTTTAGATACTGAACCTGCAGAAAATATCAACAGTGACGATGTGGGATGAGGCAAGAACCCAGCTTGACTCAGCTCACAGGTTGACCTCTCCAAGCTGCCAACTGGGAGAAAAAAAAAGCCACCCTCTTATTTATCAACCAAGTGCCATTAATCTGAATAAGCTGATATGCAATGCATGTGGCACCCGGCAATGTCATTGTGAGCGTCACTTTCTGAGCCGAACCCCATTTAAAAATTCTTAGGAAGGAAGCACGATCTAGTGGGCAGAGCCTGGAGGGCGGGGATGGAGACCCAGACTTCTGGGTTCTTTTCTCAGTTCTGCCAATAATTCAGTGAGACCTTGGGCAAGTCACTCAGCACCCTTACACTTAAAAGAAGCTCCAGGGGTTCTTTTGACCCCCAAGCATTCAGGACCTTGGTTTTTGGTCTCCTCTATAATACACCATTCCTCTTGTTCGGAGGTTGGCTGGGAAACTGGTTCTGTGCTAACTTGCAAGGAAAACCACCACTGACTAAAACAGAGAGATCACTTTTTTCAGCTCCTAAAGATTACCTGATGGTCTCTCATCTGAGAGATGAGCCCCCTGAGCATGACACCTAGATACTTCAGCGGGTGGCAGATATTGGATAGATAAAGTTCATGGGGTCACAGCCCTGAGGGTAGCTGTTGAGAGAAGCCAGCCTCTGTTCCCAGGCCCAGACTCTCACTCCATTTGTGTGAAGAGCTGGAAAACGCCTTCTGCTGCTCAACGGCATCTCCCCTTTGGCAAGGAGCGGGCCTGACCATCTCTGGAAGGGAAGGGTTAGTCCGTTCTCTTGCTCTGAGCCACTGCAAAGCCTTGAAGGAAGGGCTGGTGCCAAACCATACTAATGGCAAAGAGTTGGAAGCTTCTGATGATTTGCAACAGGGCAAGTCAGGAGAGTCAGGACAGTCGCCGTCTCCAGAAGAAAAACAGCCAGTCACCAGTACTGGAGAAATAGGCCTGCCCCTGGAAGATGCACAGACGGCACGTCTGGACTTGAGAAAAGCACTCGGTTATTCCTGGTCTTGTCCCTTCAGAAGGCTGAGGATCCCTGGGTTGTTGCAGCCCTGATGGATGGACCCAGGTGCTGGGTATGTGAGCAACCAGGGAAATAGGAGCCAAGACTCCAGTGAGCAAGTATACTCCTGGGGTCATTCCACTGGAGCTACTGCCTGAGTTTGGTCCCAAGTGCCGTGAGATGGTCTCTGCACCACACAGGTGTTCCAGGGGTGACATGACGCCACCAGTCATTTTCCAGGGTGGTTTCATGTATAACTTTCGGGTATGGCAGTGGGCTGGCTGCGCTGTGGCTTGGCTGGGCTTTAAGTTCTAGAGAAATGGAGAGGGAGAGCTGTGTGTGCTGGAATCAATCAACAGGATGAGCATACCGTGCAAGAGAGCTGAGGCGGAGGAGGCCTGAGTAGTCACTGCTGGACGACTCAGTACACTGGAAACACAAAGCTGTGCACGCCTGGCAGAGCGAACGGGGTGTTTTTTCCCTTTGAATTTAGAGTCTGTGTCTTATTTCCCTATAATTTATTATTTATAGAAGCCCAGCTGCATCAGGCTATGTATTTTCTGATACAGATGGAGCCCAGTTCTGTTCACACCAATTCAAACCAGCAGTCCAATTAGTTTAATGGTGACATGAACAGTTTCACCTCATCATTGCATTAGTCTGACTCCCTCAGTAAATGGAGCTGAAGAGTAGATGCACCCTTAGGGTCACTCAGCAAGAATGCTGCTTGTAAGGTATAAAGAGGGTTTAGATGTTGCATGATGGATCTTCAAGCCGTACTACGCTAAAGAAAGGGGCACAGGAGGTCAGCCAGGAAACTCAACTCTGCCCATGACAACTGAGTGTCAGTATCAAGGTATGTGCACTGGTAAAAACCTCCAATACCCCACTCGTTCCCAACACATCCAGGATATGCCAGTGTCAGAGTGCCTGAGAGGCTTCTCGCAGCAGACGCCTGCAAACTGCAGCCTGTTGGATGTACACATCTGAATTTCAATTCCATTTCAGATCTGTTACTGTGATCACTCCACTGAAAATATGAGTCTGGAGAGAATATTCCTTTGGACCGACCTGGTTTTTTCCTTCACTTTTAGGCCCAGCTCCAAAAAGAAACTTGCAAGGTAGTGGCGTACCAAGGGGGGGTTGGGGCAGTGTGGGTGGCCAGGCACCCGGGTGCCAGCCTGAATGGGGGTGCTGGCCAGGCCTTTCATGACATGCATGAGGTGAGGGGGCACAGGAGGCTCTGAGGGACGGCTGGATGAAGCCTAGGGGCAGGGAACTGGGTGCCCAGGAAAAGGAACTCCCCCCCCCTTGGTAAGGGGAGTCAGCACTAGATCGGATTGGGCTGCAGGGCTGGAGTGGGAAAGGTGGGCACCGGGTGGTGGGTAAGTGTGGACGGAGGGGAGTGGGGGAGAGCCGAGCCGGAGTGAGGGAAGCCGCCACCATGAGCACCAGAAAATCCCCAGGGCGCAGGAGGAGAGTGGCATGTTCCCCACACAGATACAGATCACCACTCCTCAGGGCAGCTGGAGGGCAGCACCGTCTGGTGGGACCCAGGGACCCCGCCTGCCCTGTTTGGGAGATGCGCGAGGTGGGGGCACAAATGCAAGCCACTTTCGCCAGGTGAAATCATTAGGAAAGCTCACAAAGAGATCAATTACAAGGCAGAAAAAAGTAAAGGACTTTAACCATAATTTTATTAAGGCTTAAATGTCTATCAGCCAGACGGGAGCCGGTCCTGTCACATGACAAACAGTGACGTTGTGTGTAATGCAATGGCTTTTCTACAGTTTGTATGAGCAGAATGAGATCATCGCCAGAGTTACTTATGCACTAACTCCAGCCCCTCTCTCCCTTATTTACTGGTCTTCAGAACAGGAGACCTGTGTGCTCTTAGCAATGCTGGGAAATTCCAGGGAGTGAGCAGCAGAAAAGGGGAGAAGTCAGGTAGCTTGCATGGGTTCAATCACAAGGACTTCACATGGCCCATGACTGAATGGTTGCTTGTCAAATATTTAAATGGTTTTAAATGACAGGGAAGCTAAACTCACAGTCCAAAAGGCACCTATGCTAACCACTGAGCCATTGGAATGGTGAAGTGATGGTGCATGATTGGATGGACGACAGTTTCATATAAATACATTTTCCTTGTTAAAGAAGCATATGGCTTTATTATCCTTGTATCGCTTTGCTCTGGGGCAGTGCTCTAACCTCGCCACTACTTTGTAAGCGTAAGACGACAAAGTCCTCTTCAGAATTATGTGCACTCCTCTGGCAAGCTCTGTAGAGGACTGCGTCCTTGTACTATTCAATACAAGCAGCGGTTCCAGCTCTGCTTGGGGCCTTTCAGCCAGCCATTTCGATAGCCGTGGGCAAGAAGTTAAAAGTGGACCCTTAGCACATCATGAGCGGAGACTGACCTTTTACAATTCATGCACAGTATCGATAAGGACTTCTGCTTTTCCGCTAAGCAAGGACGACACAGGAGGTGGCCGCACGGAAGCTGGTAAACAGGCTCCGTTTTGAAATAAGAAGAAAATGTTCTATTACAGGAAGCGCATCCTTGAACTGGGCTGCTACTGTGCTCTGGAAAGTTGAGAGAAGAAAGAGTTTTGTCAATGTTCGGGCAAGTCTGGTGATGCTACAACAACCTTGGCAAAATGGTACCTATTCCACACCCAGAACTCTGGCACAAGATGTTGGATGTAGGCTAGAGGCTTGATTCTCAGAGGCGAGGCGCACCTAGAGTTCCAACCGACAGCAGCTGGAGCTGCCAGGGCCCACAGGGCCCCGTTTTCTTTATAACAAGCTACCATGTCAAAACCCCAATAGTATTCCTCTGGCTCCCAAGCATTACTGTTTGGGAAGGACTAAGTCAAGGTGAAGTTTGGTACCAATAGAATTTTATTGAGGACAAAAGCTAGCAGAAGAATTCTCGCTGTTGTCTAGGCTGTCACCCCCTTTTCCAAATACTAGAACGTGAGTACTGCCAGACATCTCCACAGGCGTCATACCCTACCATGCGAAGAACTTTCACATTTCCTTAAACACCACTTTGCTTCTCACACCCATAATCCCTGAAGCGTGCCATTCTAATTCCATCTCAGCGGTGATAGCTTTAAAGGGTAAAGTAAAAAGCTCGACAGTATAACATGCTGCTGGTGGGAGCAACTCAGGTATATGCACACACTATGGCAGCTGCAGGTGCCGCCCCTCCCCCCCCAGGGGCACAAGCTGGCTGCTAGCAGCTGATTTCTGAAGTTGGTCAGTGGCCTCATTCAGCTGATGAGGAAGGATGGCCTAGTGGTCAGAATGAGAGCCAGGAGACCCAGGTTCAATTCCCTGTTCTGGCAGAGACTTCCTGTGTGACTGTGGGCAGATCACTTAATCTCTCTGTGCCTCGGTTTCCCATCTGTACAATGGAGCTCATGGCACTGCCCAGTCTCTCCATGGCGTTGGGAGAATAACGTATCAAAGACTGTGAGGTACTCAAACAGTTACTGCTTAGTGAGGCTTTTACAAGACACTGGAGAGATTTACAAGCTACTCTTTAGGTCAAAAGAAGGGGAAAAAATGTTTTAAAAAAAATCTGTTGCACAATCCAACCTGCGAGAGTTCAGTGTTCTTATTAGAACATGTGAATGCAAAAGCTCAGACTACCATTGCTGGAATCCTTCTCTATGGCTTCTAAATGCCAACAGTGAAACCAACTGCTTTGCTGCTTACCAGCTAGGGTATCTGCATTCCACGAACTGCTGCAAGCCCCCTCGCTATGCGGTTGCTGCTGGCCTTTTAGCAATCTAGCTGTAAATGATGGCCTAGAGCTGAGCGCAGAGGTCAAGGCAATGTCCAAGCTTTCTGACAGCTTCTGTTCGTGAGAGACTGGACCTGCAGAGAGGCATGAGATCTAGAAATAGCCACTGTGGAAAAGAAAGGCATCAAGGGACAAAATAAACGCTGCTTTGCTACTAAACATATTTTTCTTTCTAAACGGATTGTCTCAACACAAGGCAGAAGTCCTTTTACTTCTCTTCAAAACCGTGCCTTAGGGCTGAGTTAATGCATGGCAGGCCAGCGTATGAACCTACAGTGCATCAGCTTGCTGCGTGCTAACATCCTGGGCGGTCACTGCTACAGCACAATGGAACTCCTGGACTGAGACACACAAAAGCACTTTTCAACTTTTTACCATGTCGTACGGTAGGCGGTTACACAGCCAGGAGACCTTGGTTCTTACTCTGCCACTGATTCACTGTGATGGACTGGCCCAGTCACTTTAACTCTCCATGCCTCAGCTTTCCCACCTGTGAAGTTGGGATACCGATGCCTCGCCCAGCTGGGTAAAGTGCTTTGAGATCTGTGGAGGAACAAGCCCAATGTACATGCCGTTTTATTTTTTATATTGCTTGGGACTTACAGAGAGGACTAAGGGAATTAAGGTGCCTGAATGCCACTGACGTTTAGGCCTCAACCTTGCAAATGCGTAGGCACCTGCTTAGAGCCTACATGTCAATGGCATTCAGGCACCTAATTCCTTTGGGCCCTTTTTAAAATCTCAGTCACTCTTTCTTTACTTCTGCATTTCATTCAGCGTGGCCAGCTGAAGCTAAGCTGGTCAGTTTCACTTTCTGGTCCTTAGGCACTCAGTGCCATTGGTTTGGTTTCTGATGCTGATGAGGAAAATTTAAGCCAAAAAGAAAATGCTGTTTTAATTTTCTTTTGGAAACCCCTCCATCTACATTGGGTTTCATACATTTATTTGTTGGTTTGAGAAACATAAAACGGGGGACCAAAACTAGAAGACAGTGTCATCATCAGGGACTGGAGCTAGGTTGACCAGATAGCAAGTGTGAAAAATTGGGATGGGAGTGGGGTAACAGGCACCCATACAAGAAAAAGCTCCGACTATCGGGACTGTCTCTATAAAATCTGTACATCTGGTCACCCTAACTGGAACCCTCTTGCTGCTTTGCAAGATATAGCAGCATTTTCTCCCTACATGCTCACAAGGACCTAGTTTTGCTAAAGACCATGCATGAGTAGACTGGCATTTATACCTCGTGAATGGTCTGTAGAAGTAATTCTGTTAAATAAATCTCCCAAAGGAGCTCTTTCGACTATGGGGGCTCAGATACACTCCTACAGAGATAATGGCTAGAGAAGCATGAGATGTGAGAATAAGATCTTTGGGACAAGGATTCTTTTATGATGTGCACACGCAGCACCTAGAACAATGGGCCCCCAATCTCGGTTGAGGCCTCTCAGTGCTACTGTAATACAAAATAAATCATCATGTTTTCTAAAGACTGGCCTGAATTAATAAGCCTCAAACTCTGGGAGCGTGCAGATCTGAAGCGTGCAGCTTAAGCCTTTAACATTTCCACTTACCTGCTGTAGGCATGCTTTTGCTTCCTGCGACCTTCAGCCCAAACCCTCTTTGTCTTACAGTAAGCTTTTGCAGAACGTATTCAAGAAAATTCAACTCAGCTGTTCAGAGAGACAATCCTTCTGTGTCCCACAGATGCTCACATGCTGTGTGGTAACACTGTCCTACGTAGATCAGGCTCCCTATACCTCACTGCCTCAGCGACTCCCTCAACTTCTCTTCAAAGCTTGCCTACCCATGTATCTCGTCTCCCTGTGTGATTCAACTCCATTTACCCCTCTTTACTCTGGGGTGTTCTTGACTAACTCAATAACTGTATTTAATTATAAGGCACACAGCCGAAAAGGAAGATGCAGAGCAAAATGGAGTTGTACGCACATAAAGGGCTGCGTGTGTTCTGGAGCAAAGACGGAGAGAGCCTAGGTCAATACATTTCAGGTATTTCTGCGCAAACAAGAAAGGAAATAAATATGCCAAGAAAAATGAATTCTTTACATAACCGAATATGCATGGAGACAACAGGCCTATCATCCCCCGTGTGCTAAGCCGCTCACCATGGGACAGAGACTGAATGTATTACATGTTAGACAATGAAAGAGTTGGAGCAGTAGGTCTCATTCTGGAGCTGCAGAAGCACTTGTCTTGTGCTTTACCCACAAAACCATCCTCCTTCTCCAACCAGTGTTACTTGCTCAGCAGCCAAAAAGCTCCAGGGCTATCAACCCATGATCAACGTTAGCTATTCTGCATCCCACGCTCAACTTCGTAGTGACAGAAACCTGAGAGACTTCCCCCATTACAGCAACTACACCCCAGCCAGGGAACCTGCTTACAACCTGGCTACCTCCAGACTTGGTTGTAGCACAGAATTACAGGTTGTAGCCCAGAAGGGACCTAAACTGTGTGTTAAAACCTTGGATGGTCAGTGGGGCTGCTTGCTGCGCAAGAGGTGTAGGACTGGGCCCAGAGCTGATGACATGACAGTTGGCAAAGGACTGACGAAGAGGCGCGCATGCCCAATGGCTCTGCTGGCAGACATTTTTCTAACACATACTGTGAAGATGGCGATGGTGGGGAAATACAAGGTGTCAAATTCCTTCCCTCTGGACGCTTGTTACAGCCCATTTTTGCAAATGAAAAGGCTTCTCCTTGGGAAATGCCCTTTCTGCTTGAATTACCCGCAACCCTTGTGTACAACCTTCCTCTCTAGCCTTTCAAGTGCTGTCCTCTGGCCTCGGGCACTTTACTCTGATTGGACACACACCACGTGCTCTTTCTGACATCCACTGGTTCTGAGTGTTTGAGCTGCCTTGGCAGGGGTGCCCGTCAGCACAAGCATTCAGCATTATCGACTGGGATTTGACAAGTGCTTCTAAAGCGGGGCTGCATTATGCAAATGCCACTTAGGGGGAGAACCGTTAGGAACGTAAGAAGCAGAAGGGTCAGCAGAAACACATTTGTGATTGCAGCAACCTGTGTGAGCAGCCCATGCACGATTCTACTAACCAGTTCACTCAGCACAGGGAAGATATTTGAGGGTTCTCCCCCATTACAAGGATAACGGGACAGCAGATAGTATGCCTGGGCTAATAAATTCCCCATGATAATTTTTCTGGACATGCTGCAAGAGAGATGATTTTCCAGCACGGCAAATTTGCCACTGATCTGAAAACGATGGGGACAAAGGAAATAAAGACTAAAGGGAAAATTAAGTGATCTGAACCAATTAAGGACAAATCAAATGAATGGTGTACTGACAGAGGTAGAACGATAAGGTCACGGGCTGAAAAAACAAAACAAACAGAAGTAAAATCGGTCTAGGAAAAGAAGAACATACTGGGTAGAGGAAAGGGGAAGATCAGACATGAATGAGACGCTAAAAGCATTTCCATAACGTTTGGCAGTGCAAACTACAACAGCCTCCAAAAGTGCCACTAGGTTTTGGTGTGGGAATCTGCAGGAAACGTGAGGGTTAAGTGAAACCATATTTGGGTTGGTGCGTGTGAGTCTGGCCCCGGGAGATCAGGAAGGTGAAGGAACGATGAGAATTAGGGAGGCGAGATACCTGTCGAGCAGTCCATTTGGGCCATATGTGAGTCACTCTCAGTTTTCATTTTTTTAACACTGCTCTCTGAGGTAGACATGGCTAGTAAGTTTGTGGTAGAAAAGTAGGAGGGTTCCATGTGGCTGCTGTTGTCAGGGCTTTCCTCCATATGGGCCATTTTCCTTTTTAGGGAAGACATGGTTATGGAAGAAGGTGTGACCATCCCTGAGACCTGAGCCCTCCCAAGAAGATTGGTACCCGGGATGCTGTGCTGCAGTAGGAAGTGGTCTATCCTCGCCTTTAGAGAAGGGTGAGGGAGAGGCTGGGAGTGGTGGCTGAAGGCAACGCCAGTGAAAGGATCACTGGGCACCCGACCCCAGGAAGCCTCGCTCCGGTTGCACTTCTCCAGAGTACTCTGGTCGATCACCTTGCCAGATGGCAGCAGCATCGGGAAGGGCATTATCTCCAGAGTGATAGGGTCCAAGAACTCTTCAGGGATATCCTGAACAACATCAACCAGCTTCTGGAGACTCTGCTGTTTGTGGTCGGAGCAGCTCAGGGGCACACACTCACTTTCCATTGGCAACGTGAAACCAGGGCTCTGGACACCCAAGCCCTGAGCCAGGCACTCGGAGGCCACTTGGAACACGCTGTCTACCACTTCTTGTGGGCATGACTTGGCTGGCTGACCCCAGACCTCCAGTCTTTTAATGCAAGGGAGGCCACCTCCAGCTACGTGGGAGATGCAAATTTTTAAGTGTGATATGTTGCTTAGCGAGGTTGGGCCTTTATTCCAGAGGTCTTGAGATGCAGAACCAGGGTACAAGACAGCATCCATCTGATGGAAGGGAGGCCTTGGCTTGAAGCCCCTGTGGCTGAATGTCACTTTGCTTTGATTTTTTAGGACAGCTTTGCCCACTAGTATGAAAACGTCTTTGTCTGACACGGGCTCACTGGCCAGACCTGAGAATTGAGACTCGGGGCTATTCCAAGAACTTTTGTTCGATGAGGTAGACGTGTAAATGTCCAGCCCAGTGAAATTCTGATATCCTCCCGATGAGATGTCTATGTTAATCCTGCAGATTTCTACATTGAAGGGGAAGGAGAGAGTAATGTGGACCGGTGGCTTGATGAAATATTCACTGCGAAAGCCACGGTTTCTCTTTGCAAGATCTTCGGAGATGAGGTTCTCAACTTCATAACCATCAGCAGAAATCTGTGTTTAAATAGAAATAAGAGAATATTGGGCTTGATTTGACCCAAACGAGGAAAGTGAGTTTGCAGACACTTTTACAGCATTTGCAAGACAAAATGTAAATGAGAAATTAAAGGATCAACTGTGGACAACAAAACTTAAGGATGAACCGTGCTCCCTTGATTTTACTCCCCAGAGTATGTGTATTCCCGAGTTGTTATTCTAGGGTGCTGCAAACCCATTTGGTACAGTAGAGTTGCTCAACACATTAGACACATTTACCAATTATGACCTTTAATTACAGGGAATGAGAATGTAATTGAAAACTTTTACTTAAAGGATTTTGCCATAAATTTGTTCTAGGCTAAAATATGCAGGCGAGGCTAACTTCAGCACTGCGGTAAGAGCAGACAACTCCACAGACTTCATTGGAGTCACCCTGCTTATACAGGCCAGCAATGCAATCAGCTGTGTCTGGAAGGGTTTTCAATACTGTGTAAGTAAATGTTGCGTTTTTCACAGTACAAGACCCAGGTGCTTTATTGTTTTTGAGATGCAATTGAAAATAGGCTTTGAATCAAGAACTAGATAATCTCTCAGGATTCCTATGACCCCCAGCACTCGACATGAAAGCTCAGCTACATATAAATAGTTCGATACCTTACAAAGAAAAAGGAGGAAGTGTTTCATACTATACTGAGCCTCAAGGAATTTTGGGGTGGCAGAGAGATATCTATAATATTAAAATACTGACTATGTAAGCACTTGAATACCCGGGTCTAACTATAACACGGGACTTTGCAATTATTACCACCTTTCATCTGAGGATCCCAGAACTTCCCTGTGAGGTAATTCAGCATTGTAACACCAATTTTACAGAGAGGTTAACTGAAGCAGAGAAAGGATAAGGGCTAAATTTTCCGGTTGACCTCCTAACTTGCAGCCCAATGTGAAACACCTCAGAACTGATTTTTAGTAGTGCTGAGCACCCACAGCTCCAAACCAAGACAACAGGAGCTCCAGGTGCTTAGTACCCCAAATTAACAGATGCTTTTGAAAATCTGGAAGGCAATGATCTCCTGAAGACCAGGGTGCATGTCAGAAAAAGAACTCAGGAGTCCCAGCTCACCATTATACCACACTGCCCCAATTCTTTGCAATAAAACTGGTTAGCTTTGAAGATTTGAGTAGCGTGAGGGGCTTACACAAAGAAAAAGTTATAAATTAAAAATAAATTTTCAACCAAACCCTCCCAGACAATTCTATCCCATTTTGCAAAATTAAAAAATCCTGTTATGTTTTTGCTGCAATCTATCTGATCATGTCCCTTTCAATGTGATGGTACAAAGGTACCTCTCTGCATGTTATCCTGAGATAATTCCAGCATATGCTGCTCAGGTGTTTGCTGGGGGATTTCACCATGGAGCCTGGTGAGTAAAATTCATTGTATTTTCTTAGAAAAGATTTGCATGAGCATCTGAGAATGCTCTTACACAAACACTACTCCATTATCTCAGACACCAAGCCAGCACTCCCTTGATCACTCTGTCCAGCAGAGACAAGGACTGGTTATTCTCTCCACCTAACCAAGGAATACAAGAGCCGACCTTCTATGACTTCAGCCTCAGAAAGCACAATGCATTTTTATTTTACCTTGTTGCAGTGAATTCTTGGCTTGAACTGAGGGAGGCAGATGTTAATTACCATCTTTGCAGTTCAAGAGCTCAACTTCTAGGCATCAGAATCAGCTGGTAAAACTAAAGGCAAAAGCAAAACATGAATGTTAGTGAACAGTGGAAGTTAGGAGACTCTGGTGTAAACAGTTCCTGAGTCACAAGTGAATTGCATGTCTGACTGCTCACAATTGAGCAACTCAAGAGAAACTCAAGAGAGCGTGTCATGGGTATTATGGGTAAAGATGCAAGATGAAGTTAAAATCATTCACGATTCAAAGGAGAAAAACGTCTGAGAAGAAAGTACAGTGGATGAGTGTTTTATGAAAAATTCTCCTTTTAAAATAAACCTGTGCTTAGATGCAAGCCTTGTCAAAGGGGAGCGTGCGCTAGAGAGGAAGGGATTGGTAGGGATCTAGTCCCTGCCCTGACATCCATTCAACTTTAGGGAGATTTTCAAAGATGTCTAACTTTCAGCAGCCTAATTTCCCTCTGTGTCTTTCTAAATCTTCCCTGCTAACACCTTGGTCAAATGACTTCACCCTTTGTGCCATAGTTTACGCACAGAGGCAGTGTGATCTAGGGCCCTGCTCTAGGAGCAAGACGACATATTCTTGTCTCTGCTGCCTGATCTTGAGCAAATCACTTCACCTCTCTGTCCTTGTTTCCTGTGTCTGTCTTGTCTATTTAGGCTGTAAACAATCTGAGGGGCAGCAACTATCTATGTGTTAGTCAAAGGTCTAGCACAATAGGACCTGGGTGCTAACTGTTACTGTACTACAAATAAGTAAGAGTGCACAGTGGTGTTGCAACGATAAATGTTTCTAAATACTCTGAAATCCTCAGATGAAAGCTATTATTGGATGCAAAAATTAATAATCATTACTGAATAGCTGCTCTCTGTTATCCAACACAGCAGTGTGTGCTTTAGGGAGAACAACAAAATTCTGAGCACTGACCAATGTTCAAATTAAAAAATGTTCAGAAAAGGAAGCCAGAGTACACAACTTTTGCATTCAAGGAATCAAAACTAGTTAGACGCAATTCTTTTTAAAGATAAGATTCTCTGTAAAGTAAGAATTTTAACCTCTTAAAGTGGGCGAAACACTGCTTGGAGCAATCTTGTAATCACATACTTGTAACTTCTATGAAGAAAAAGGAGCCCTTTAAATGATTTCTAACGGAGTGTATTTGTTCAGTCTAATTCGACTTGTGCAAGCTCTTTTAGGTGTACAATGGGATTATAAAATGAACTGAAGTCAGGTCAGCAGATAATGCTTCCTGTACCTGTCTAGAAAACATGCAAGAATAATGCAGCTTGGGCACTGATTAAACGCAGAGGTCAGAACACATATAAATGGTGACACTGAATTTGGACTTTAGAGCCAAATGTACAAAATGTCTCAAGTCACCCATGAAAGGGCAGAGTTTCAAGCTTATGTTACCAATGACTACGTGATTGTTTTTGTGAATCAGGTGTCGTGTGCTAAAAGGAGACCAGCGCACATACATGTAATAAATGTCACTTTCACCCCACCATCAACCTCAGCCTGGACCAGTCCACACAAGAAATCCACTTCCTGGACCCTACAATACAAATAAAGGATGGTCACACTCTATACCGAAAACCAACTGACTGCAATACATATCTTCATGCCTCCAGCTTCCACCTGGATACAATATGCGATCCATTGTCTAGAGCCAAGCCCTAAGATACAACTGGATTTGCTCCGATCCCTCAGACAGAGACAAACACCTACAGGATCTCCATAACACATTCTTAAAACTACAATACCCACCTGGAGAAGTGAAGAAACAAACTGACAGAGGCAGACGAGTACCCCGAAGTCACCTACTACAGGACAGACCTGACAAAGAAAACAACAGAACACCACTGACCATCACCTACAGCCTCCAACTAAACTCTCTCCAACACACCATTAAGGATCTACAACCTATTCTATCAGATGAACCCTCACTCGCTCAAGCTGTGGGAGGCAGACCTATCCTTGCTTACAGACACCCCCCCCCAACCTGAAGCAGATACTCACCTGCAACCATAGAACAAGAACAGCAACCCAGGAACCTCTCCCTGCAACAAACCCCTTTACCAACTCTGCCCGCACATCGACGCTAGTGACACCATCACAGGTTCTAACCACATCAGCCACATCATAAGAAGCTCATTCACCAGCTCGTCTACTAATGTAATATATGCCATCATGTGTCAGCAGTGCCCCTCTGCCATGTATACTGGCCAAACCGGACTGTCACTACGCAAAAGAATAAATGGACACAAATCAGACATACAAAATGGTAACATCCATAAACCAGTAGGAGAGCACTTCAGTCTCCCAGGACACACTGTAATTGACTTGAAAGTTGCCATACTGCTACAAAAAAACTTCAAAAACAGACTTCAGAGAGAAACTGCAGAGCTGGAACTGATATGCAAACTTGACACAATCAGACTGGGTCTGAATAGGGAGTTGGAATGGTTCTCTCATTACAAGAAGTAATTGTCACTGTTCAAACATTCTCACCTAATCAAGGGTTGTGAATAGGCCTCATCTTCTCTAACTGAATGGATTTTGCCAACACCTACCCTCCCCATTGTTGTTTGTTACCCCGGATGTGTATATAAATTTTTATATACACACACACCCCCCCCTCTATTTGATTTCTGTTCATTGCATCTGAGGAAGTGGGTTACAACCCGAAAGCTCATGCCTGCAGAAATAAAATTTGTTAGTCTTTAAAGTGCTACAGGACTCTCGTTTTTACAGAAGAGAAGAGCGAGGGGGGATTTGATAGCAGCCTTTAACTACCTGAAAGGGGGTTCCAGGGAGGATGGAGCTAGGCTGTTCTCAGTGCTGGCAGATAACAGAACAAGGAGCAACCGTCTCAAGCTGCAGTGGGGGAGGTCTAGGTTGGATATTAGGAAAAAGTTTTTCCCTAGGAGGGTGGTAAAGCACTGGAATGGGTTACCTAGGGAGGCTGTGGAATCTCCATCTTTAGAGGGTTTTCAAGCTGTGGCTTGACAAAACCCTCACTGGGATGATTTAGCTGAGGTTAGTTCTGCTTGGACTAGATTAATCCTGAGGTCCCTTCCAACTCTAATATTCTATGATTCTACGATACTTTCACTAAAGGTAAACAGAGAGGCATTTTCAAGCCTCTATTTATTTTAAAAGTGTCAGGTCTGCGATCTATAGCAGTGCGGGACTTGCTGCTAGAAACACCATCTCTTGCAGTGTAGAACTGTCTGTACATCTCTCTATTCCTGATCCTTAAAGATCTCATCGAACTTTTGGTCCATCCAGTCCAGCAACCCATCTCTGGCAATGACTAGTACCAGGTAACTGAGGGGTAGGCACAAGTCATTCTGTAGTGGAGAATTCTGTTACAGCTTGCTCATGAAGGAAGTTTCTTCCCAACCCCAGGCCGTTTCTGGCTGGCTTACATCCTGGGTTTAAATCCATTCAAAGTATCTTTTTAGCCAATCCTTTGAGAACATCTGCTGTACAATTCAAGCGCCTAAGCCCTTTTTGAATCTTCTTAAGCTCTTGGCCTCAACTGTGTCTTGCAGCAATTAGTTTCACAGGTTAATTATATATTGCATAGAAGTCTTCTTGTTCAATTTGCTGCCTTTCACTTTAATTATCCCCTTTTTCTTATATCCTGAGGAAGTATATGTACGAGTGCCCAATTTATCTTATCTGTCCCATTTGTTAGCGTGTATCTCAACTAATAAATTGTTCTCTAAGCGCCTTTGAGAATGGTGCTGGTGCTCTGCGATCACTACCTATCCTGGTGACCTACCCTAAGTTTCCTTGTGTTCACCCATCTGTCAGTCAGCATCTACCAGCTGGCTCTTGTCTTATATTCAGATTGCAAGCTCATTAGGATAAGGACCATCTCTTTGTACTGTGTTTGACCAGCACCTAGCACAACAGTATCCTGGTCCACGTCTGGGCACCGAGGCCCTATGGCAATACAAATAAAACACCACCACCCCATCTTCCTCTGCTTCTTCTCATCTGTAAGAAGCAAGTTTGTCAGTCACTTTGGCATCCCATCAGGGAGAAATGTAGCTCTGTACAATAGAAGATCAATCTATTGATCCAGCCAAGTTCTTATGCTGAGGCTAGGCACTGAAGTATCAACTTTGGGCTGATCTCACAGCAGCTTTTGAAGAGAACTCAGACTGTGTGTTACCAACAGTGGTAATTTGGGGAGCGTTGGAAGAAGAGCCATGAGAATGACTAAGGGATTAAAAAACATGCCTTACTGGTGAGAGACTCAAAGAGCTCAAACTATTTAGTTTAATAAAGAGAAGGTTAAAGGATGACTTGATTATTATCGTTTGTAAGTAACTACATGGGGAACAAGTATTTAATAGTGGGCTCCTCGGTCTAGCAAAGGTATGACACAATCCAATGGCTGGAAATTGTAGACAGACAAATTCAGACTAGAAATAAGGCGTACCTTTTTAACCATTGGAACAATTTACCATGTTGCCAAGGTTGCAGTGGACTCTCCATCACTGACAATTTTAAAATCAAGATTGAATTTTTCTAAAAGACCTGCTCTAGGAATTATTTTGGGGGAATTCTCTGGCCTATGTTATGCAGGACAGATTAGATGATCAAAGTGGTCTCTTCTGCATTCAGAATCTATGATTTCATGGGACAGAGTGTTGTACTGCTCATGTAAGTTACCACAGAGAAATTGTTTCCCTTGGAGAGATTTCTAACTGAGAATATGCACTTCAAGGCAATTTTGAAAAGGGAGCGTGGCACCAAGCGCAGAACAGTTCACAGCAATAGGTATGTATGATCTCTTCTCTTATTGAGAGGTATAAGGAATATTCTGGTTGAGGGGCAATTCACTGTGAGAGAAGTGCTAGATATAGCTGAGTGCCTTTCTGTCAATGGGCAGCTCCTGTTCTGTAGTTTAAAGACTGCTTTTCTCTAAGCTGAAACAGGAGATTTAAAATAAATTGTGCTACTATTTGAGATAAACGTTATTCAGCTCAATAGGGTCTCAATAAACTTGTCAGGCCTGTTAGCATGCACTGTGTGTTCTACTTCTGTATGCAAAGGATAATTATACCCTCCACTGAGGAGTGGGAAAAATTACAACAGAAGTAGGACTAGGGGACCCCCCCCAAAAAACCCAACCCTTTCAAACCCCAAAGTGATTATAATTGTGCCTCGTCGCACTGCCTACTGTTAAGACTGCCCAGCATTTTGCACTACAAGATCCTGCTTTCAGTTGTTTATGACTGTCAAACTTGAATCATTTGGTTTTCCACTTTGGCTGCCTGCTTCAGGCTGAATATTTTGTTTTTGTTTTAAATTTCAGCCAGAACAGGTCAGCTGTTTCTGAGATCAAGTCTGGGAAAAGCTACATTTTGCACGTTAAAGATTTTGGAGATGTTTTCTTTGCAAAGCTCAAGTGCCCCATGCTTTCGAACAGGGACTTGAAGTTTGGCAGGGGAGTAGCCTTTGGGCCAGGGATGTGATTTTTGCTGTTCTTGTGAAAATCTGCCCAAATTTAGTCAAATTAAAGTCTTTAAAAAAAGCTGTTTGCACATGCCCAATAGAGACTGGATTTTAGCAGCTAAATCCAACGATTCCATCCGCACTGGACATGCTCCAGCCCAGAGATGGGCAGGACTCCCTCTGCTATTGCAGCCCCGGGCTGCTGTGTACTGTGCTGGGCCCAGTACCTACCTGAGACTAGGCAGACTGTCTCACCTGTGTTCTCAATGCTCTCTCTGTTGGGCCCGGAGAACCTGGAGAAGGAAATTGCCGGATTCAAATACAGCGGGGACAAGAGCCAGATCTAGGGGGGTGGGAGAAGAGGGAGTCGAGTGCAACAAGGAGCACATTGAGATGGGGTGGGAGGATAAGACTTAGACTGGAGATGGCAAGGCAGGGAGGGAAGACTGGGATTGGCTGAGCAAGGAAACTGGGAGCCATGGAAGGAAACTGAATATGTGTATGTGGTGGGGGACTAACTGCCAGTAGGAGGGAAGAAACTAGGACTAGCTGGACAAGAGACGGATTAAGAACCAATGAGGTTAAGAGGTTGGGAGACAGATCTGATGAGGAGTCAGGATGTGAGGGGAGAACTGGGTTTGGCTGCACAAAAAAGCTGGGACAGAGATGGGGAAAGAGTGAGTTTGGAATGGCTGCAGGGAGGGAAACTCCGACTGGGATCCAGTGGGGACAGAGAATGTGGGCAGCAAGAGGGGAAGAAAAAAATCAGATGAGGAGCTTGGTGTGGGGGGAGAACTAGGAATGGCTGAGCAAGGAGCCTGGGCAGAAGAGTCTGGGTAAGACTAGGGAGATTGAGACAAGCAGCCTGAGGAGTGGGGCCTGGGACTAGCTGAGTGAAGATACTAGGACAAGGAGAGACTGGAGGGGATGGGGCAGAAAGACTTATGCTGGGAGCAGGGGAATGGGTTGCGCAGGCAATCTTAATTCTGATATTTGGCATAGTTTTGTGTGTGTACTATTACAACAGGATCTACTGCCTCTACTCCACTGAAATACATCTAAAAACTACATAACATTATCATAGAATCATAGAGTATTAGAGTTGGAAGGGACCTCAGGAGGTCGTCTTGTCCAACCCCCTGCTCAAAGCAGGACTAACTTCAACTAACTTATCCCAGCCAGGGCTTTGTCAAGCCGCAGCTTAAAAACCTCTACAGATAGAGGTTCCACCACCTCCCAAGGTAACCCATTCCAGTGCTTCACCACCCTCCTAGTGAAAAACTTTTTCCTAATATACAACCTAGACCTCCCCCACTGCAACTTGAGACCATTGCTCCTTGTTCTGTCATCTACTACCAGTGAGAACAGCCTAGCTCCATCCTCCCTGGAACCCCCTTTCAAGTAGTTAAAGGCTGCTATCAAATCCCCCCTCATTCTTTTCTTTTGTAGATTAAACAAGCTTAGTTCTCTCAGCCTCTCCTCATAAGTCTTGTGCTCCAGCCCCCTAATCATTTTTGTTGCCCTCCGCTGGACTCTCTCCAACTTGTCCACATCCTTTTTGTAGTGGGGAGCGGGCCCAAAACTGGACATAATACTGCAAATATAGCCTCACCAGTGCCGAACAGAGGGGAATAATCACTTCCCACGATCTGCTGGCAATGCTCCTACTAATGCAGACAAGTATGCTATTAGCCTTCTTGGCAATAACGACACACTGCTGACTCATATCCAGCTTCTTATCCAGTGTATCCCCCAGGGCCTTTTCTGCAGAACTGCTGCCTAGCTTGTCGGTCCCCAGTCTGTAGCTGTGCATGGGATTCTTCTGTCCTAAGTGGAGGACTATGCACTTGTCCTTGTTGAACCTCATCAGATTTCTTTTGGTCCAATCCTTCAATTTGTCTAGGTCCTTCTGTATCCTAGACCTCCCTTTCTGGGTATCTACCACTCTCCCCCTTGCTTAGTGTCATCTGCAAACTTGCTGAGGGTGCAATCTACCCCATCCTCCAGATCATTAATGACGATGTTGAACAAAACCAGCCCCAGGACCGACCCCTAGGGTACTCCACTTGTGATCAGCTGCCAGCTAGACATGGAGCCATTGATCATTACCAGTTGAGCCCGATGATCTAGCCAGTTCTCTATCTATTTTAGTTCATTCATCCAACCCACACTGCTTTAAATTGCTGATAGGAATACTGTGAGAGACTGTATCGAAAGCTTTGCTAAAGTCAAGGTATATCACGTCCACCGCTTTCCCCACATCCACAGAGCCAGTCACCTTTTCATGGGATTATGATGAATGACATCTTCATTGAATCATTATAATCGTCATTATAATGGCAATTACGGGATTGTCACTCTGAAGCCTATGACGTCTGACGAGTTAGTGTGACGTGATGGAAACCCCCGCACAAGCACAGCTGAGAGCCATTTTTCTTCGGAATATCACCAGGTTCCAGCATTGCTGGGATAAATGGTCTGTTACCATCCAAATTTTCACTTCAGCCTTTTTGACCTTATGAATTACACTCGAGCGGGACACAGCTACAGCAAGGCACGTGTCTGTTATGCCAAGAGTCCTAGACCATTGGGATATCAAAGGTACTTCAACCAATCACCACCTTTCCTCAACTGCTGCTTTGCAAGCAACAGTTCATTGGTTGTAGGAGACAGATTGCACAGATGGTGTGTTACTGGGCCCCACTGCCACTGCGGTGCACGCAAACTGCCACCCGTGCAAATCTCCTAGCACAATGCCCCGCTCAACACAACCACCCGCTCAATTCAACCAGCAAGTATAATAGCCCCAAACATGCACAGACACTCAACTCAGCACACAACCCTCATTCGCCCCTCACACAAATTAATGTCTTCCAGGGCGATCACTTGGAAGCCTTGAACAACTACTGAGTTAGCGTGAAGCCATGGGAACAGTGATAAGCATGGCTAAAAGCTCATTTTGTGTAGCATGTTGCCAGGTTCAATCATCCCAGGCCCTGTGAGAACCAGATGGAATGCTGAAGTCCAACGGTTCGGCGGTGGTTGTTGGATTGTGACAGCTGAGGAGAGGACGTTGGACGAACAAAGAGGCTGCCAGGGGGCAGCAGCAGGCACCAATTTTGGGGAACATGTACCAAAGGCAACAGTCGAACAGCATGTGGAAACAAGAGCCAATGTTTTTATTCACATAACTTTACCCCTTACATCCATGTGACGGCACAGGCTTTCTGCTACCAGCATGGTTTATTAGTATGGGATCAGATATTTAACATGGTATAAAATAAGAGAAAGATGATAATTTACACAATGCTCCAAACCATGCTAGGTCCTTTACAGAGCAAAGACCTATTCCCTCCCCTGAAAGATTTTACCATCTAATTTTAGATGCGACCCAATAAGTATATCAGCTAAGGTGGTGAAGACGGAAACCTTCTCTTGATCTACAGAATAGATATGCTAGACAGCAGCAGTACAAGCTTCTGCCACACTGCTTGGTCTGTAAGATTCAACCCCAACTTGGGGGTTGTGCGAAGTGAATGCTTCTCCACTTAGCATGACCCAGGACCTACATTTCTGCAAACGCTTTTTGTGTGTGCACACATACATGAGAAACCTACGGCCAGAGTGCAGTCCCTTCCCAATTCCATCCTCTTCCTCTCCAGCACACATGCTGTCAACCCCACCCCATACCACTCACCATTTCCCTCGCTTCCATTGTGAGGGAAGCAGCCCAAGGAAGGGGAAACCTTGGAATCCTTCCTAGACCCCCTTGCCCCCCAAACTAGAAACACTGGAAACAACCAGGTCACAGGGGAGCCCATTTCCCTGACACCCAGATCAGTGGCTCTGGGGGTGGCTACGCGAAGGATGATCTGTGTGGCCAGTACTTATGGGCAAGAGGCTTTTATAGCAGGGGGCCATGTACATAGCTTAGAAATCACACCAATTCTTCTCTGGTTGTCCTGACTGGTTTTCACACACAGAGCAACCAACCCACTGGCTCTCACTTGAAGGGATAAAACAGTATGCTACCATAGATTTTACTTTTAATAGAATTATTCAGGGATCCACTTACAAAGCAGAACAAGCTAGGGATTTACAGATGTAGGTGAGGCAGCAGGATGAACATGCTAACATGGTGGTCAAGTCACCTCTGGCTGCAAAGCAGCCACCAAAGCTTAAAGTAAATTACTCTAAGAGAGGGACCATTTTAATCAGTGATCAGAAACAACAGAGAGAAGCATTTGTATGGCTATTTCACTCCTCTGTATAGCCAGGCAGATTCTACTACAGCACTTGGTTCAGGCATTAATTTGTCAATAGTTCTTTAAGAATAACACTGTCATCAAAAAGCTGAGTACACTTTGTGATACAGATAGCTCAGCTTCTTTGGACGGGTCTGCGTCAACAAAGGAATCCATTCCCAGTGTGGCAGCTCAACCACCACATAGCCCAGTTTCTTTAGCTGCCTCCTTTTCAAGCTGTGCAGTCCCAACAACTGTTTAGAAGCATAGCAATAGTCGGCTATGTGGGACACCTGAATGGCTAGCTTCACAACTCCGGGCTGCGGCCTTAGCTGGGACAGACGATTTTCAGGAGCAGTCTTTGATTTGGTCAAAGCATTCAGCATGGTGTCAGCTAGAGGAGCCTTATATGAAAATGCAGAACGAGTCCCAGTGGGTGGAACCTGCTTCCGTTCTACTGCCTCCTTCTGGCTACAAGTCTCTATCTGAGTTTTATTATCCACAAGTGACTTGCCACTGGACTTCCCCTTTAGCAACTTATTCATTAAGTTACTGGTGAGAATGACTCCAATGTTTTGCCGTTCACCTTTAGCTGCTGTGGTAGCTTCTAAATTGAAAGGTAATGGCTTTTGGTCTCTGCCCAAGTGAACCTCCACATCATCTGTTCTGGTGTGAGGCAAAATCATGTGGTGTTTCACATACTGGGGCCCACCCAACATTTCCTCGAGTAGTGAGAGAGCTTCTACCATTTCTTGGCTTATGTAGATTTCCTTCTTTGCAAAATTAACCTCTTCCTGAAACTGCAGTGTGAGGCGATTACCTTTGTAATCTGGGCACTCAATCTCTACACTGCTATCAAGACAGAACAGGCCCTTTCTGAGGTCAAATTTGCTCTTCCTGGCTTTTTGAATAAATTCAGCACTCAGAACATAATCTATCAGGTCAGCTGGGAAGTGCCCAGCAAATGCCAGAGCCAACAAACAGGTGAGGAAATGTTCAGGGTATTTCTTAAATTCACGCATTTTTCTTCGCATCTCCTCTATGAGGCTGGAGTAAAACCTCTCTGCATTTGGCGGCTCATAATTCAGGATTCCGAATGACCACAAGAATTTAGCAATATCTTTGCTTCGGCAATACATCACCCTGGAAGGCAATAAAGAAGCGACTGCATTCATAACCCCTTCATCGAGGTAATGCAAGGCCGAACAGGTAAGAGCTATATGCATGACACCCGAGATGTTTATGGTACCAATCTGAGGTGGAATTACTTTCCCAAGTTGCTTCAAGAATTCTAAATGACTGACACGAGTATGGCGGAACATCTTAAGTACATTCACTAAAGCGAAACTGCTCATGTCTACTATCTGGACTGACACCTTGTCTCCAATTTTCCTCATGACATACTCAGAAAAGATACTGTTGGACTTTAAGAACCCCAAGCAAACAGTGCCAATTTCCTCTAAGTTGAAGGAATCCAAATACTTCCACACTAAGGACTCCAACTTCTGCATTAAATCTTGGGGCATGTTCTGGCTTTCGCCTATGATATAAATCAGCTGAACCAGCTGGGGCAAGGTGAGGTTTTCCCAATGCAAGTCAACATAACTGAATAAGATCGGTAAATAGCAAGGCACATGGCGTTTTAAGCAATGCCACAAGTCAGCCACCAGCAGCACCTGATCCAGGCTCATGTGCCACACCTGACGGCAAAATTCAGTCTCATACACACCCAGCATGGAGTGATTTGGTGGAATGGCTAAACGGACAAAGGCCTTCAAAATATCAATGAGTTCTGAGGTGTTAAAAAGCTGGATGTTTTCAACTCCATAATGGCACAGCTTAATAAACATGGCACTGGATCTCACCAGCGGATGCTGCTCCACTGGCAAACGGCTCAACTTGCAAAAGCTTTCCAAAATGGTTCCTGGGACCAGGCGATGCCCAAGCCAAGTTACTTTATGCAATATCCAGTTACCTTCTTCTATAGGAAGGACCTGCAAGGTCTCGGATCTGTCATAACTTAGAGATTGGTATTCGGGCCTGTACTTCTGAAACATTCTGGATTCTATCCTAGGATCAAAGTCCTCCACATCAGTGTCTAGCAATGTGTCTTCCGTGGGCTCCTGTGCGTCTGGTTGCACAGAGCTGGCCTCTGTGGAAAGAGTTTTATGGAACTCCAGATCCAGCAAGGTGTTTTTTGTGCTCGACAGGCTTTGTGAAGAGACGCCATATGTATTCTGAACCTGCTTAGTATTAATGCTAGAGAATTCGTTTTCAAGTGGCCCTTCACGGTCTTCAGAGTTTCTAGTCGCATTCCGATGTGATGCAGTTTTGGTTACTGTGTGGGCGGATGGATTATAAAGTGCTCTGTACTTTAGAGGGCTGGACAATCTGGTAGAAGCCACAGTTTTAGCACCTGTGTCGCTCACTTCAGGACTCTCATCTTCCTTTTGTTTTCCATGAGGAATTTTCTTCTTGGCCCCGCACTTGGTTGTAGCTGAAAATGCAACTGCGTGGCGAACTCCTCCTGGAAATCTTCGGCATATCACTGTAGCCATGGATCACAATTTACTGGGATCAGAATTGCTTCCAGGTACTGAAAAAAGGGCAGATGAAGAATGAGTGGCTTCCATCTATCATGATGCATTTTTTTAAAAACATAACCTTTAACACTACAGTAAGTTAGATGCTATATGAGAAACTGAGTTTCCCACATGGCTCACAAAGAGTTACTGTGTATCAGGTGTTTTCCTGCAAGTTAGCAGCTAACAGAACTTTCCAAACTACCACACACAAAATCCACCCAGCTCAGCGACCCAAGTTATTTTGCAAAATTGAAGACCTGACGCATTGTAGAATGATAGGATTGGCAACTCAACTTTTACAAGTAACTTGTAAAACGGCTTTCAGGTTAGGGGAAAAGATTCTGTTTCTTCAGTTTGTGAAAGGACCTAAAATACCTTTAATTGTTAAACTGATTAGATTTCAAGTGGACAGTGTCTCTTTAACCTTTTTATAACTCTGTATCCTCAGACCTCTAACAATTCCATTAGATTGTGTTTCCAATGACTCAATTCTATTAAGCAGCACTAACCAGAACTCGAGCAGTTCTCAAAATGAGGCTCATGGATGAATATTGCTCCACAGATGGAAGTATTTGAGACTACGCAATGTAAGGTTGGGGTATTGGGAGGGGAGGGGGATACAGGAGGGGGTCTCCTTTACAAAGGGGTATAAAGAATGAAAGCTGGAGCAGAACTAGCCTGCCAGAAGGACTGGCACCCTAAAGGCCTAAACAAAAGCAAATGGCTGTTGTTAGTGACTGTTAGCACTGGGAGGGAAGAAAAGCAGCCCGACAACGAAGGGAGGGCAATGGAAAGCATGAGAGAAAACCCACAAAGTCATAAGCTGCTATTACACACTGGAAATGAGTATGTAAAATAACTGTAAAGATACCAAAGAGAGCGCCACTCTTTAGGCCCGGAGAAGTTTTTTGCAGGTTTAGCTAATATAGTGCTTTAGTTCCAGAGGGGAAGTTCCATACTTCTACAAAAAAAACTTCAAAAACCAACTTCAGTGAGAAACTGCAGAGCAGGAACTTATATGCAAACTTGACAAAAATCAGACTGGGTCTGAATAGGGAGTTGGAATGGTTCTCTCATTACAAGGAGTAACTGTCACTGTTCACACATTCTCACCTTCTAATTAACAGTTGTGAATAGGCCTCATCTCCCCTAATTGAATTGCTTTGTTAGCACCTGCCCTCCCTATTGTTGTTTCTTACCCATGGATGTGTGCACGTGCCCTTTCCACTTCATGCATCTGACAAAGTGGGTTGCAGCCCAAGAAAGCTTATGCCTGCAGAAATAAGATGCTATAGGACTCTTTTTTTTTTTTTAATAACACTTTAAACACTAGTCACTACTTGGGCCCTCTGCTATTCAAATGCTCTGACCACTCTTACTGCAAATGGATGACAACGATGAGAAATTTGCCAAAACAAAAACCTAATGTAGCCACCCTTGGGAAGCAGCCAATTTAGTCTGTTTAAAAGGAGTCCGACAGTGATTAGTTACAGCACCAGGTCACTGCTCTATGTAATATATACTTCCCCAACCTTGTGTGGGTAACCCTAAGGAGGTATTACCATTTTCTAGTATTTTCAACTCCCTTAAAAGCTCAAGCTCTCTTTCTCGTTACTTAGAACGTGTAGGGACTTCAGGATGCCGAATATTTAGGGAAGCCGAAGTTTGGTGACAACATTACAGCAGTGATATGTATTACCTTCTCTGCTCTTCTGCCCAAAGATCTCTGACCATGGGGACAGTAATCCTTTATATGACTGCATACAAATAGAGCTTCCTGACTGAGGATACGCATGTCATACCCATGACAAGAAACCAGTAGTGCCCTCTCATGGTGCTTTAAATCATTTATCCTTCTACTTTTCTTAGCCATGTTGCACAGTGTGCCTCACTCATGTTCCCTACCTCTGGAAGAATGGCAACATGGAGGATTAAAGGTGGCAGGAGGAGGCCTACATCAGGAGAGTGAGAAAAGCTGACAAAACAATTTGGATGAAGATACCGAAACCACAGGAGAAAGCAAGAGGGGAAGGAAAATGGTTAACAGAAGAGAAATCAAAGCAGAAAAAAAGACCCTAGGGAAAGAAAGAAGGAAAAGACTGCTAGAAAAGAGGACAATTTATTTTTTTTAAAAACATTAAAGGGTTGATAAAACTCATTTGCTGCTACTTCTGTCTGATGCCTTACATATGTCTAAACTGCATTGCCTGGGACAGTAACTGTGTTTTTGTCCATGTCAGCACAGCTGCACCGAGTTAGATGTCAGTGCTGAATCCAATACCAGCCTTTGGATAGGAATTCATGCCTTTGCTACCTCAAAAGCAAATCTGTGCTATGCAGGAGGTCAGAGGAGATCATAATGGTTCCTTCAGTCTTGACAGTGCTATGAATCACTGCAATGAACTGTGCTTGGGACTTCAGCTAACACCGCGAAAGCAACAGCTCACCCTAAGTGTGAGAACGCCCCACAACCCCTGCAATCTATCCCGTGCTCTTATAAAACAAAACAAACAACCCACCTCCCAGCACAGGTGCAATAAAAACAGCAAATAGCCATTGCACATTGGCACAATGCAAGCCCCAGCAAATCCACTGTCAGCAGTGAATAGGAATCTTTCTTCCAGCCTTCCCCATCAATGCCTGCAGAATCCAAGATTTAATTTAAAAACAGAAAGCAGAGTTTGCTCTTAGGGTTGTCAGGGCAACCTTGAGTTGAGCGTAAATGACGCAGTGCCATCTTCCCAGGTCTCCAGACAGAAAGCCTGGAACAGTAGAGAAGTATGATCTGTGTAAGGCCCAGATCACTGAGAAGGTGCTTTCCAGTATATATATAACTGCTCAGCCTGAGGCCCACCCATCCCTGAAAGCATGTCCTCTTCTAGTAGTCTGTTGGAGCTTACATTAGGTGAGCTTTGTGGCCCAACATAAGCTAGTCATTGACTGTCAGACCACTTTAAGTCCAGGATATGCAGGTTTCTTTAGGAACTTTTTTTGGTCTATTCTGTGTGCTATATATTATTTTTTTCACTAATAGAACACATACATTCATTGATGCAAGGGGTGCCATTTATTAACATTAAATTGATTTTCTATCCAAGGATTTCAAAGCACTTTGCTACCATTAGTGAATGAACCTTTAAAAGATCACTCTGAGATAGTTATCCCCACTTTACCCAGGGGGAAACTGAGCCACAGAGCCAGTCAGTGTTGTGCCCACAGTCACACAGCTCATTAAAAATCATGCTAAGCATCTCGTTAGAATGGCTTGGTATAAAGCTTTGTAAAGCAAATCAGCCGGACTCTGAGAGGTGCTATGTAGAGTTAAGCATTTATTTATCTGTTCCTACTACAAATCCACTGAATTAGCCCTCCTGAGAAGAACCTAGACAAGAGAAAGAGGACCGAGAGGGACAGAGGACAAGCGAAGTCAAGCCTTGAGAGAGAAATGTTCTCAAGTCTCTTTCTTGCTCATCAGTCAGTCTGTGTTACTCCCACCTTCGAATCCCCTTTACGCGCCAGATGAACTTTCAAACGAGAGGTGTCCTTCACCTTGTCCTCCTCTCCCAAAGGTGTTTTCTTTGCTAGTTCCCTCTTCCCACCACCCGTGACACATGCCAGCCTCAACGTCCCCTCGGGTCCCTTCTCCCGCTCCCCCCTTTGCGCTCTTTCCTACGCTCCTCGCCCCGTGTAAACACGCTGCCGACACCCCCCTTCTCTCCCCTCCTGAAAACTCACTTCTTCCGGGTCCCGTGTGGGAAGCAAACGGAACTGCCCCCTCCAGCTCACAGAGCCCCCGGAGACGGCGCCTGTCGAGCTTCTCCTTCCTCACGACCCTCCCTTGCGGGTCAGGCGCTGCACACCTGCGGCGGATCGGGACGTGGGCGCCGAGGAAGGCGACGGCTCCCCCTGCGCTGCGCCGGGCGCGGACACGAGCCTCCGGGGGGTGACACGTGCTCCGGGGCGGGAACCGCCCCCGTCTCGGAGCTGGACGCGCCCGACGCGCTTTGGGGGCTCAAACCAACACGCAGCAGGTCGGCCCCCCCCCGCGCACCCGGCCCGGCCCCCGCACGGCCGACGCCGCTCGGCTCACGCGGGCTGCAGGGCCGCTGCGAAGAGGGGATCTGCGCCCCGCCCCGCCCCGCCCCGCGGCTCCCGTCCTGCACCCAGAGCGCCCGGGGCAGGCGCAGCCCCCGGACGCAGGGGCCGGGGAGCGCGCGCGCGGGCTGGGCACGGGCCCCTCCCGCCGGCCGGGCAGCAGCCGCGCAGGACGCCCCGCGGCAGACGGGCCGGGGGGGAGGGGC
>ML675627.1:7063383-7178986 GCA_007922155.1 Mesoclemmys tuberculata | reverse complement strand
ATGATTTAAAAGTCCATATACATCAGGTTTCTAGAACAATTGTGGAGTTGCAGGCTTGTATAGTTCCTCTGGTGTACATCCAGTACCTGGATGGGTCTAAGTCCTTTAGTTCAGTTGCAAAGTGTGTTAATCCAGAGGTGTGTCCGCAGCTGGATAGGAACAAGGACACAAGGCAAAGACCAAGACGAAGACAAAATGGTTTCTGTGGTTGGATCTTATATACCCTCTGTTTCTGGCCATGTGGCTTGTGGAACTTTACTGGAACCAAAATGAAGTCCATAGTCACATGGGCCAATCCTGGTAACTCTTCAGGTATGCCTTTAGTTTCTTCCCGGGCCTCTGGCTTCTGATAAGGCCTTGAATGGGCTATTAAGCAAGCTATTGTCCTGCCGCCTCTCTGTCTGGGGTGTGTCTTCCACAGCACAGTTTGAAATACAGGGATATCAAAGATCTCCATAATTTTCCTTACACATATTACACATGAACCCAAATATTATCATCTTATTCAGCATATCATAACCTTTCTAACAGTACCTGACATGGTATGTCTTACATGAATCACTACGATTTTGACATATTAATGTTACATAACACCAATGCCCCCCCCCCCTCCTAATGCAGCCCGCGTGACAGGCTGTGCTCAGGCCCGCAGAAAGGATACGACTCCTTGGCGTGGCGCTGTGGACCCTTGTGTGTTTCTGTTTGACTTATGGGGCATCTCTAGCCTCGGCTTTAATGTGCCTCGCTGACTGAGGCCATCCAGGTGTCCGAGTGCTGACTCACAGGCAATAACCACGTGCCTGCCCGTGGGAAGAACTCTCCCGTGAATCTGTCTTCTCTTCCGGGCTCAGCTGGAGGTGTCACCGGTTACAGAGAACCACAGTGACTAATTACGCTGCCCCGTATGACCTCACAGCAACAGCCAGGGTAGAGCCGAGCTCCTGCAGCTCCAAAATCACAGGCCTCTAATGGTGAAGCGCAAGGAGACTCGCCCTCAGCCATTGGCAGTATAGGGGCTAGGAAGAGGAGTCAATAGGGTTCTCCTGCTAGGAGCCGGGCCCATGAGCGCCTCTGTGTTGTGTGCAGCACTGTGCACGCTCCCCTAAACCCTGACGCGTAAGGCGAATGGAGTGAGGGACACCACTTGCTGGCAGGTTTCTGGTGACCTCCGGGTCTGGCACAACTGGCTCAGGACATGCTGCCAAAGCAGTCACCATAGGTGGGGCCTGGTTCGTAGAGTCCCACCCCACTCTGGAGCCAGGCTGGTGTGCTGGGAGATGGTTCCTGCCCACCCTGCAGGGCTGTGGCGATTGCCCAGGGCCCTTGGGAGAGAGAGGGGTCCTCCCCCACCCCGGCTAGCTCAGCCCTGACTGGGCACATTGCTGGTTCCTCCCCTTTGCTTCTCTTTAACACCCAACCTCCCTTCTCTGTTGTGCTGATGCCCGACCCACGGCGCAGTTTAGGAATCGTGCCCCCTCCTGGGGGACTGGGCCGCCCTGCCTGCTATGGCGGAGGAGTGTAGGGCCGGTGGGGGGCACAGGCCTGCAAGCCTTTTGCTCCTTTCTGGTGCACAGGCTGTGGAGGTTGCCAGCCTTGACGCCCTCCCATGCCCATTGCCACTCCTTCCACCAGGCTGACCCTAGGGCATGAGCAACAGCCCAAGGCCCCCTGTGGCAGCCCGGTCCCCCTTCGGTTCTATTCCAATTCCTGTACCGCATCCCTCACCCTGGTGACTGAGGCCCACAAACGAGAGGAAAGAGTTGATTACTCTAGATCCATGGCAGTATCTGAGGTAGCTTCTGCCTTACTCTCTCCCAAGTGCCCTTCCTCCTCTGGGGCTGTCTTCTAAACTCTCCCAGGCCGAGCCTTGTCTAGTTCTAACGTGCCCAGCGCGCTGTAAAAACAACACCCTCTGTTCTTTGCACACTGCTGAGTGTGTTCACCCCCTGGCCTGTCCAAGTGATGGGCCTGGAGGCTGCAGGCACTGAGATCCCTGAAAAATCAGGGCCTAATTCACCCATGAACAGTACTAATGAGATAACTCTGCGGCAAGACTTGTTCTAACCCACACCTCCTAGTCCTGTGATTTAGCCACAAGTTCATCCTTCCTGAGTCAGCTCAGTATATCATCACATACAAAGAACAGTCTTACAGTCGCAGGAGCTAGACCCAGGGAGAGATACGTTAGCCAGAGGCTGGAGCTTAGACAGCTATATTTAGCACGCGGTCTTACCTGTCCTTAAGCTTTATTCCATGTTCATTTCCTTTTGCATCAATTTCTTCACGCAAGTCCGTTATCCTTTCATTTCTCCGCTGGTAACTTAGAAATCTTGTCTTGAATAGACGGAGTTAAGTTTATTGGTGAAACACTCCGGTTAAAATGAATTGAAATAAAAAAAATACTCTTCCCTGTGTGGTTAGTAACCCCCTGGCTCTGTTAACGGAAATGTTCCTATTGATGTTAGGTTTTGGAAATGTTTGTTTTTATAAAACCTACTGATCTGATTGGCCCTTCAGTAATACGTAGCATTTATGAAATGTATTTGATTTAGAAAACACTTTATAAACACAACCCCCTTGCAAAATAGGAAGTGCTATTACCTGCATTTCAGATGGGAAAACTGAAGCAGAGAGTTGTCATAACCACACATGGAAGGCTAGAATTCAGGGATTCCTGGCCCCCCCGTCTTGTGCTCTGGTCACCATTTTTACTAATGGCTTTGTTTGATTCACCCCCTTTGTCTATGTGATTGTGGCTTTGTGCTGTAACACACTGTGCACACCTGCGACTTTGCATTTCTCACGCTGCTGCACACCACAACCACGCAAAACTCCAAGGCAACATTGGGGCTGGGCGTCAGCGCCTCCAGCTCTATCAGCACAGTCCCTCAACCACTTGAGCTAAAGGTGGGTCCCCATTAGCAGTATTGGGCTTATGACACACAGTCAAGCAGTCCTTACACCCAACAGGAGCTGAGGGGTTCTCAGCTTTTCCATACAGGGATTCCTCTCTCATCTAGCTGGGATCCACCTTCCATTTAGCACCAGAGGAAGGGCAAGATGGTTGATTTCCCCTGACACCTCTTTATGCTGGCATGTGGATTATCCAGCCTTCTCTGCCGTCCTGCTGTTTTATTGATGGACTCCCATCAGTTGAAGACCTAGTCAATTTCCTGCCCTTGAGTCTGCTGGACACATTTTGGGGGTTTTTTACCCTTGGGTTTACCTTTACAGTTGTTCTCCCCTCCCTCACGCAGACAGTGGAGAATCTCATTCAGGTCCCGATCCTGCAGTCCTGCCCCTGCGCCCACCTGCAGTCATAAGCACACAGACGCTGTGGGGTCCTTTCTCCCCAGTTACAGCGATCCCAGCAGGGTGGCTTGTAACAGCTGTCAGACAGAAATATGAACTCAAGGGGACAACGGCCTCCCTTCGAGCCTTGCTGGTGCAATAGCAAAAGTGGGAAAGGAATGAAGCTAATAAATAACCTTATTGAAACAAATAGCGGGTGGGACCTTATCAGAGCAAACATTCCAGGACCCTCCCAGGGCAAGCAGCTGTGTGCTCATGCTCTCAGGTGGAACACAGGAACAATTTTCACTTTGTTAATCCCTTGGGGTCAAATCCGGCCCTAGGTAACACCAGTGACTTTGACCCCCAGCTATCTGTCCCTTTTGGCTTACCAACCCTGCTGAGACATGGCCAGCAGCCTTAGCGAGCCGCTTCCCTGCCAGAGGGGTGGTCAGGCTCACAAACAAGCAGGGTGGGGCACATCAGACATGCCATCTGGGGCAGGAGGTAGAGACAGGGCTGATGAGGATTAGATCTACCTGGCCTGGCTAAATCTCCTCATTGCTATTGTGCTCCCTGTCTGTCAGTCAGGGAAGGACTGGGTCGCTGGACACAGACACAAATGGGAGTTTCAGTAGGAAACTTCTCTTTTAATGGGAATGGGGTGCCTAACTCCCAGAGGTGCTTTGAAAACCTCTCCCTTAAGGATTATCTGGTAGCCAAACGGTTAATAAGGTATTCTCCCAGTGCACAAAGGCCCTTTTCTATTATGGTGACAAGTGCAGCTGCCTAGCCAATCCATTTATTGAATCAAAGCCAGCAACAGCCAGATTGTGATAAGCTCACAGAGAACTGAGGCAAGAGTTTATTTCTTTTCCAGCTTGTTTTTAAAACCTCTGTGACTCTTTCCCATGCCAGGCCGAGCAGCAGAGGTCTGAACCACGCGCTCTTCTGCCCATTCACTCCCACTGCACCTTTCCATCTCCAGCCATACAGACCAGCCAGAAATTCAGATTCTTAAAAGGGGCCTTTCTCCATTTTATTTTGCTGGAATAAAAATCCTTCACAGTCAGATATCATTATAGAGCGATAGCTAGAGATACGTTATACAGATAGATCTTTACATTTATATATACACACATATCTCTATATGGGGACACACACACACACACACATATATGTACACAGTAGAAAATCCAAAAGGCAGTGACTCGTCACAACATTATAACCTGATGGAGATGTACAATAGATTAGTAGTTGATTGTGAAATGTGCTAGAGGTTTAACAATAGTTTTCTAAATGGATCCAACTTTGCTGTACAAAAAGTCCATGGTTTAAAAAAAAAACCCTCTCTTTTCTTTAAATACATTTACCAGAGGCACAGTTAATACAATGGTGTCTGAATGTGACGGGTGGACAGGAGCCACCCCAGGGTTTATTTTGATAAAGACTTAGTCTTTTTAAAATATTTGTGTTTGTGGATGTTTTTTTCAAAAGTCTCCACAGCTGGAGTTCGGAGAGACCCATCAACAGTCAACGTGGAACAAAAGGGAACAGCTTAACTTCTGGTCTGAATTCACAGTAAGAGCAGATAGCGAGTGAGGCTTTAAGAAACCAAACACACCAGGACTTATGTTTACAGCAGGGCCATCCAGAGTGCTGCCAGCAGGTCTAGGCAGCGTCCACCAACGCAGTGTGCAGCTAACCCAGTCCCTGCCACAGGCAGGGCCCGGCTCCAGCCTACTCATCTGTCAGGTTTTTTATTGCTGGTGAATTCAGACAACACGCTAGGCCAGGCCCTCAGTTGGCCAATAATGGCATTTCTCCATTGAAATCAACAGAGCTACGTGGATTCCTAGCTGAGGAACTGGCTCATTGCTCAGGTAAGGAACGGACACAATAGAGAGACAAGCAAATAAGCCATGTGAAGTTAGGTTTGATTTTTAAAACCCAATGTAAATTTAAAGGCAGGCGGGACTGACTCCTGGCAGGTCGCCTGTCACGGTGCCACCTGCTTGGGTGCCCTAGTTCTCAGCTTTTAGAAGGGCAAATGTCAGACTCATAGAAGATCTCATAGAAGAAACTGCCCAGGCATTTCATTTGCTCTGCACACTACTAAGGTGCGGCCTTTTGCCCCAGGGGTTAGATCTGCCCATGTGGTTTTGTCCCTCCAGTCATCTGAAAGGAGCCAAGGTGTCACGCTGATAGAGTAGAGAAATACAGCGTCTTCCTAAGAAATGGGCCCAAAACAATACTCTGGATCCAGCCTGCCCATACTTGGATTCTGACCATGTTTGGATCCCAGTCCAACATTCAAAGCTGTCCCCACCTCTGTTTGGATCTGCATGTAGCCAGCTATGGCTGCGCAAGTACAGACAATGTTAATCAATGGGGATCAAAGAGGGACCTTCAATGCGGTAAACACAAGCCCCACCACCTGAGCTAAAGGACCCCGCCTTGCCAAGAAGTAGAAAGCTGGTATTGTTGCAGCCACTAAGAGGGAGACAATCATCCATGCTAGGGGCCTGATTCATAGCCCACGGAAGGCAGTGGAAAGATTCCCACTTACCCAGATGAAGTTTGACTCAGGCCTGGAGCCAGCATATTACCTAGACTTTGGGGAAGCACCCATCTCGAGTCAAATTATGCAGTTTGGGCCCATCCCTCATCTTAATGCCATAGTCCTGACTCCAAAGGAAGAAAGCTGTGGCCTGTACGGATCTGCCCGGCAAGATTTGGAGCAGGGAACAGATACTGTTAAATCTTTCTAGAAAACTAAATATCGTTGTAAGGGAACGCAAAGATTGATTTCTTCAGAGAAAATAATTTAAATTCATAAAAGTGTAACCCTTGCTCTTCAGGCGGTGGGCCTGACACTGGGCCAAGCTATGGATTTCATTACAGTCTCTTCTGATATTATTCAAGGGGGGTACAGGAGGTATAATTGAAACGAACAGACTCACCTACCAATTTGATCAACACCCCCCAATGGCACCAGTGAAACAGTGGGTGTCTGGTTTCACCCCGGGGCCTGTATTCCATCTGATCAGCGAGGAGAGGCGACATTGACGAATAGCTACCACAGCGCAGTAGCCAAGATTGTCATTGTTTCCTCCCTTACGGACAGGTGAAGAGCGCCCTGTGGGTGCTGTGAGGCGGCGTGGCAACAGCTGCCCGTATAGCTAGCAGCTGGTACATGAAGTTCTAATGGATCCCTTCCGCACTCGCCGCTTGCATGAAGCGATGCTGAGGCGGCGTTTGCACGGGGGCTTGCTGCTAGGTGGCCAGCAAAGCTGCAGCCCTGTTTGAGCCCCCAGCTAATGTGGTGACAAGCTACAGGACAATCACTCACGCTAGATGAACGTAGGCGCATTATGAGAACGCAATTACTTGGGAGCTAGTCCAGAGCAGCTATTGGCGAGCACAGTTGTTCCAAGAAATAGTTGCGCACACTGGACAGGGAAATCATGGGGCTCAATAACTGTGCTGGAAAACAGGGGTCAATCATAGCTCCTGCGAGGGCGATTCTGAATTGGCTGGTAGCCAGCATCGTTCAAGGTATAAACGCAGACGGGGATGATGAGGGCAGATCCTGCTGATAATTGCGCGGCAAAGGAGCTGCCAAAGGCAGCGGACTACTAATAGACGGCAGCTCCTAAGCAAAGATGGGCAATAATTACTTAATAGGGGGGGATCTGATATGCCCGGTACACAGGCACCGAGACTCGCCCTGACGGGCTGACCCTGGCTGGCTTGCCAAGCCAGTCACTAGATGTTCTAAAGGGGAGGGGAAATGGAGCGATGGCTCCTCGGTGTGGCCATGTCTCAGGGGTGCTTGCATGGTCCCAGGCAATGTGCAGGGGCAGCTTTCATGGTATTTGGAGAAGGGGCCCGGGGCAAATGTCCTGGAGGGACAGAAGCGGCCATGTGTGCAGATTTGTGTGTCTTAGGGCTAAAGCAGTAATAATAGGGGAATTCTTAGCACGTACCAACCCAGGGCCTGTTCTGGGCTCGAGCCCTGACTTTATTGGTGAGCTATCACTACCTCCCGGAAGTCTATTCTTTGCCAGGTACCGTTAATAAGTTCTCTTCTGTGAGGCGAGGAGCACACGGGGATGGGGGAAGGAAGGAAAGCTTGTTCTCTTTGTTTTCCCACAGCACTTTCTACAACAGGTTTCTTTAAGGCAGGACTTTATATTTTTCCAACCCCTTTCATCTGGAGATCTCAAAGCACTTTGCAAACCAGTAAAGAAGTAGCAGCCTGCTGAGGCAGGGAAGGTGTATTATCCCCATTCTACAGTTGGGGAAACTGAGGCACAGAGAAATGACGGGACTTGCCCAAGATCATCCAGCAAATCAGCAGCAGCGCTGGGAAATGAATCCAGACAGTCCCAGTCGTTAATCACTAGACTGCTCCCTAGGGTGGATGAGACCAATCAGGTTGGCAGAGAGGTACAGGAAGGGGAAAACTCATGCGTCTCGTTTCACTACATGCTGCAATGGGACCTTGAAGGAGCCCAAGTTGGGGACAAGTAACAGGAGCGTTGGTCACTTCTGAGCGAAGGTGGGCTGAGTCTATCCAGATATGCCAAGCAGGGGTCGTGAAAACCTTTCAGATTTTGCCTCAGATCTTTTATTCCCTAATAACTGGCAGGCATGGGCTGTAGGGAGAAAGAGACAGTGACACTCCCAGGACCCAGAGCTGCCACCAGTTGCTAGTCTAATCCACCTTGCGCTGAAGTCCACGGAGTCCATGGGAGTAAAATGGGGCCCTGCCTCTGGCATAGGCCAATCCTATAAACCCTGTGCTCATACAGCCCCTCAACTCAGAGCATCTCACCAGGCTTTCGCAGGTGAAGTTTCATTTCCCCATTTCACAGCTGGGGAAACAGATAGAGATGAAGAGACTTGCCCAAGTCGGCACTAGAACTGGGAAAAGAACCGAGGTCTCTCAACTCCCTCTCCCCAGCTCTCACCACTGGTCCACACAGCCTTGTCATGGGTCGAATCCTGCAGGTCCTTACTCAGGGTGCATTGCTCCAGTACAAGTTGCAGAATTTGGCCTGGCCTTCCCAAGTAGAGGAAGTTTTGATCAATGCTTATTTCCCTAATGGACTCCGAGCCCTTTCCCAGTGCATGGATTCTCCTCTGCAACCCCACCCCCAATGCTCTCTCAGCATCGTCTACCATTTGCAAAGGAAGGGACTGGTTCCAAACCCGTAATTCAAACACCCTAACTAGGTCTTTGGTTGTGACGGCCCAGGGGACATCATCTTACACAAACTAGAAGGTGCCATCAACAGAAGGAAACCCTGGAGCATGCTAGACTATTAGTCACATTCCTGGCCACTGCAGCCAGGTAGATGGGGCAACAGGGCTGGTGGCAGAGTTCAACAGAGGGTTTCCTAAGAGGCGGTCCCTCTTTGGGCATTTCTTCTGAGCGTCCAAGTCTCAGAAGAATGGAGGGAGCTTCATGGCCTTGTCAAGGTGGGCTTTGTGGAACCCTCAGGTCCCCCATGGGACTATCAATGGCCAGACGGAACACAGACGAGCAGGACAGCAAAGGCCTGACCCAGGGAGATGGGGTTCTATTGGAGTCAATGGGGCCTTGAGGGTGCTGAGCACCTCGTAGGATCAGGCCCGTAGTCCGGAACTTAGCTCTTGAAAATGATTTCCACTCTTACTGTCAATGCCAGTCGCCTACATAGAAGTCACAGAGGATTCATTTTTGTTTTGTTTAATAATCATATATACAGAACAAGACCACTATTTACATCCAAGTACACTTGTCTCTGTATAACTTAGCAGCATATAGTATATGATTCGGTTCCTATTTCGGTTAATAAGCACGTCACACACAGAAAACCGTCAGTGATTTCCCTACAAGTTTTATGCTAGCTGTGATATCATTTGCAGCGATGTGGTTGATCGCCGGTCAGTAGATTGGTGGAAGGTAGGCAGTACTAGGCATAGGTAGGTGCGCAGTAACATCAGCGTTTTTATCTTTAATCTTTTCCCGTATGCCTATGGAGCCATTATGCACCTGCTGATCTGGCGACAAGCCAAAACAATGCCGGGGTGACATCTTAAAGCAAACAAAAGCAAAACCATGGAAGAAAACCAAACACACCAGGGATCTGATTCTTCCCACCCTTACACGAGTGTCACTCATTTGAGCCGAATCCTCAGCTAACGGAAATGCCTGGCTCTGACGCACTGAAGTTACGCTGATTCATACCAGCTAAGGGTCAGCCCTTCAATGGAGTCCTTGATGATCAGAAACTCTGCTTTACAGCTCATCAGCAAGAGGCACCTCCAGCAGCACCGTGAACTCGCTGTGGCGTTAGTTCAGTGCTGAGCTGGGGGGAAGAGCGCCCTTTACTGAATCATAGCATAACTTCCCCAAAAAGCGCACCTCGGGTATTCTGTGCAGCTACGCCACCCAAGGAAGGCAGACTCAATGCTGCTTAGGTCCAGAGATCTGAGCAGATCCCAATCCAAGGTGATACATCTGCAGGAAGAATGGTAACGACACACGACCAGAGGGGTAGCCATAAGCATTTCCACCTTTAAGGTGGAAACTGTCAACCTTTGTCCATAAATGGCTCTGTTGTCCCTAAAGTTGGAACATTGTCCAGCACGTTGAGGCCATTTATCACCTGACAGCTTTGGTGGGGACTCAGGGAAACGAAAGGCATGGAATTCTGCACTTGCTGGCATTCTGGCAAAACACCTGCTGCAGGATTCGCAGGGTAAGTAACATCACATGGGGCCCTCAGCCTCCCTCGCGTAATAGCCACCTGGGGGCGTCAGACACACAGAGCAACTCACAGCTCCAATCATCCTGCAAAAATGGTGACCTTGCTGCATCTGGCTTGTTAAAGCGTCTGGCTAGTTTGCCTAGAAAACGGAGCCAGTTAAGGAAGGAGCAGTGGAGGGTTCCAGGTTCAGCTTTTTCTCTGGCGTCCCTTTGCACTGACTCATTCCTTCACAGCCCTAGTGCCACTTTGGCATCACGAGATCCTCAGCCGACTTCAGTGGAGTGACACCGATTTACAATAACTGAGAATAACTGAGAATATTCACCCCCTACCTCAGTGGTGCACACTGGACATTAAGGGAGCTCTTAAAACATGCCACCTACTTGCTTACTGCAAAGATCTGGGATGCTACAGTGCATTGGATAAATATGTCTTTCGGGGTCTTTTAATGGCCTCCCTCTTCTGCAGCACACTGAGGATGTGTCTCCACAGCATCTAGACACCTGCGGCTAACCTGGGCCAGTCAACTCAGACGCACGGGACTCAGGCTGTGGGGTAGTTTCCCTGCTGGGTAGACTTCTGGGACCCTCCCCCCTAGAGCCGAGGGTCCAGCCCGAGCCCGGAAGTCTATACTGAAATGAAACAGCCTAATGGCCCAAGCCCGCTAGTTTGAGTTGGCTGGCCCTCTTTGCTGTGTTGACGTGCCCCAAAGGAGCTTTCAGGAGGCATAATATGGATCTGACTTGATCACTAATTATTTAGGGAATTTTTCAAGCCCGCAGAATCTGTAATCAGGAACCGTTCTGCACTCGCTAGGCATCAGGAGGGACCGCAGGTGTGCACTGAGTGGGTAGAACAGAGCGCTCTGGATGGCATCAGTGTGAACTACTAGCTGATGCTAACCCAGATTAACAGCAGGCCGTTAACATTCCCAACAGCTGATTTTCACAGAGTAACATCTTTGTGCCTTTTAGAATGATCAAGTGAAATCCGGGCCCCACTGAATTCCGTGGGAGTTTTCCCATTAATGTCCTTTGAAGCAGAATTTCACCCAGAGTAAAGGAAGAGATCGAATGGGTCATCGGTTCCTCCCAGGCTGAGTGCAGATACCGTTCCCTGAAACAGCCTCTCATTAAATGATGGCCTGAAAAATTCCACGTAAAGTTGATCTGAAATCTGTTTAAAATATTTTTAGCTGCTCGGCACTTTTCCTTTCCATCCCAGGATCTCAAAGCCCTTTATGAAGAGGAATGCATTCACCCCTCTGAAGTGGGGAAGGATGGTTATCCTACATTAACACATGGGGAAACTGAGGCACAGCAAAGTGACTTGGCAAGGTCGCACAAACAGAAATCAGCCCCCTCCCCCACGAAGCCAAAGACCGCATTAAGACAACTAACTCTGGGCTTTAGGGTGCTCAGCCCCTCACACTGACTGACGGGGACTCAGGGCACTCGGCCCTTTGCAGGATCCAGTCCTCACAGAGTAGGGGGTGACCAGCTCCATTCAGGTTGAGGGAGCGACTCTCATTTACGCCAGCTGAGGAACTGGCCCAGCTAATTTAAAAGTGACGAAAACAATCGCGCACTCAGTCAGCATTCGCACAAACGCGGCACTGGCAGATCCGAGTGGCCCAGGTCTGCCTCCAGCAGGCCGTTTGCGCAGCAACTCCCCCCAATGGGTGTGAACAACTGGGCGTGCCAATTAGACACCCCCGCCGATGCGCAGAATGTGGAATTGCGCCCGTGGCCTTGCACCTGTCTGCTGCTGAAAGCCAGGCCGCAGCTTACTGGGAACTGGAACCGCAGGCCCCGGGGAGGGAAAACAACGCCCAGAAATGGAAATGGCGCCATGTCTAACAGCAGCAGAAGTGGCACCTGTCTGCTCTAGCTGAGCCCTGCTGTACGCTGCTCTGTGCACCCAGCCTCAGCCCTTTGCACCGCCACCCAGCACCCGACTCCGCTGCCCAGCCGGGGGGAGGGGGGATTAACAACTGGCACCTGGAACACGATTAAAAACGAGCAGCAACCTGAGAACTCAAGCGTACAAAGTTAACGCAAGGCCTTGTCCATCGTTAACATCCCATCGCTAACTGCCCATCATGGCCAACGGGGGATGGGAAGCAACGCCCCCTTGGACACTGTCCTGTCTCTACAGACAATGGCTAAGTTTGCACCTCTTCACGTCACGGAGAGTTTTGACAGTGATCTGGCTCCCATTGAATTTAACCTCCCTCCTACTGTAAGCGCTTCTGGTCCCCACCCCTGGGCTCCAGTGACTGCATTCAGAGCCCGACTCCTCTCTCAGAAGGATGCTATACTGCAGTCAGTCCAGCTCCTGATTTAGGGCCTCATCCAAAGCCTGTTAAGTCAATGAGACTCTTTCCACCGGGCTTTGCATTAGTATGCTCACCCCATCTCCAAGAGCCAGGCCCACTCCTTGTCCTACGTAGCCCACCCCAAGACCAGGATGGTGTCCTCTGGCCATCAATCAAAGACCATTTCTTAGGCAGTTGGTTTGGGCTTGTCTCTGGCACAGTCGGTTTCACAGGTATTTGCTTTAGTTTTTGCTGCACTGCCACAATATGTTTTCTTTGCCACCCCTAGCACAAGAGAAGCAGTGGGAAACCTGAGGAGCCCTCAAGATCAATTGCTGTTTCCCCAGACAGGCTGCAACGGGTCATCCTGCTAGAAATCTTCACTTGTGCAGCAACAGTGACCATTGTCTCCCAGCAGCACCCCCAGCTGCCTGTGCTGGTCACTGCTGGCGCATGCTCAATGGGCCAAGTCAGCTGGAATGGAAAACAACAGACAAACACTCTGAGAACTGGTCAGTTTCCCCTTTCTCTTGTGTTTTTCACCAAGATGTTCTAGATCCCAACCAAAGTTTAAGACCCCTGGGGAACTGTGAGCTGCCAGATCGGAGGGAGAGCTCAGCTAAGGGGATATGTGGGAAATAAGCAGCTTCAATTCTTTTCTCAGCTGCTTTTTTCCAGACAGTGGAGCCTGCCTCATCCTGTCGTTCTTGCTCATTGCACACCCAGGCCTCAGCTCTCATTGAACTCACTGTGCAGGGGTTTGTGGCACCGCTCCTTCTACACCCTACATATCGTTGGTCCTAGCTCTTCCTCTGGAATAGGACATTGGGCCTTGTTCTCAGTTACACCAAGTCCCCCGCACACCGCCGCTTCAGTCCGAGTCCCATCTGAAGACCCCTTTACACTTCCAGAGGGGTGTGACACGTCCTTAGCTGGAGAGAGAAGCAGGCCCATTTATGGCTGACTGCTGCCCTTGGATCTACGCGTGAGACTCAAGGATTGTGCACCCACATCCCCAGGCAGAACTGGGCCTCCAGGATTTTACTACAGCCTTACGTTCTTAAAATCAGGCTCACAGCTGAGTATGTTGTTGAACTGGGGCCTAAGTTACTTATGACATAGGACTATGCGATAAAGCAGTGTATTAGCAATTCTGGGGTCTTTCTTCCTGCCACATCTAGCCACGGTCCTGATGCCTGGTTTCCTGAGGCCCTTCTGTAACTAGACGTCCTCTACAGGGAACAGCAACAAGGAGAAAGGCAACCCTGGCACCTTTCTTTTGGGAATGGGATAGTCACCACCCAGCATCCTTCCCGGGTGAATTTCTGGTTTGGACAGACATGCAACGAGTCTGGAAGCTTCTCCGAAGCTTAGTCAAAATTCTTTCCCCTGAGATCTCTCATCTGGGGGAATGGGAGCTGCTGCCTGAATTTCTAGGGATTCTGAATTTTGGCCAGGTCAGAAATAGAGGAAAAATGAGTGGGCTTTGCTCCAATCTGCCATGTCTGCTCCTAGTCCTGGTCTTTGCCAAGAAGTGAGGGTGGCACGTGAGTGTGAAAACGCACCAGGTTTTCCGAACCTAGAACGCATCTCTCGGTTCATTTTGGGCAAGGGTTGGTGTCGGTTCACTGGACCGGACCTGGCTTATTCTAACCCCTAGTGACATCGCGGACCCTGGTAATTGTTACCCAGGCATTTGCCATACAGACTTATCTGAATAGGGCCAATGCCTGGTTTAACTGAATTCAATGGCAAACCTCCTACTGACTTCATCGGATTAGGCCATGAGACAAGTATCATCGAGCGAGGATACTGTGAAGCTGAACTGCACGTTTCTTCTGATCCCGAGAGCTTTGTTCTATTAGCCAATGTGGCTAAAATGCCCTGAAAAGCCCTGTCGCTTTGCACAGTTTTGCTGCATGTACTGATGGGGAGAGGGGGAGGGAGGGAGGGAAACAGAGGGAAGGGGAATTGATGGTGGAGGGGATGGCAGCACATAGTGAAGTAACAGTCACGGCAGATTCCAAAAGGGCCCCAGGGCCCTCATTAGTTGTGTTAGAAGAAACAGATGTAGCATCATCAATAGAACAACAATGTACATCCACAGTTAGTTTACCTACAGCGCACTGAGGAACATAAGAAGGGTGGGAGATTCGGTGCATTCACACCTCTGGTAAAATAGCACGTTATCCTTAGGAAGATCACTGGCTGGTAGTAGGTAGTACATGCACAGTAATAAAATTGACTTTTTTTGACTGGGTCCCTTGTTAGATCTCTGTGGACTCTATTCGCTCGAGCCTGGATGGAGTCCATGGTTTTTTCTCCTCCGTGTAAGGCGGGCTGGCAGCCTTGCTCGTCATCTCATTCACTTTGTGCTCCAGTATCTGGTTCTTCTGGTACATCTCCACGTAGTTCAGCTGTAGCTGCTTCTGGTATTTGATCACCTTCTCCTTCTCCTCTTGCCACGTGCGCCGCTCCTCCTCAAAGTCCATCACCTGCTGTTCCCGCTGCTGGCGCTCTAGCTTCACCTCCGTTTGGAGCCGCTCTACCTCCTTCTTCAGGGCGTTGACGTTGTCCTCGTTCTGGCGCTTCATCTTGGCCTCATCACTCTCACAGGCCAAAGGGTCCCTTAGTTTCTCCGTGAGCTCTGTGTTGAAATGGTCATGGTGCCCCAGGCCGGCCAGGGTCTGCTTCAGGCCCGAGACCTCCAGCTCACAGTGGTTGAGTTTTTCCCTTAGCATCTGCACCTCGTTCATCTTTCTCTGCAGTTCATTCTCGCAGATCTCCAGGTTGACGGTCTTGGAGCTGTAGGAGTCTTTCAGGGTGAGGATCTGCTCTTCCTTCTCTCTCAGAAAGTTCTTACCTTCTTTGAGCTGGGTCCGCAGCCCCACTATCTCGTTCAGTTTCTGAGAGACATCAGCTTGGGAATCCTTCAGTTGTTGCTTCAGCAGTGAGATCTCACCAGCCTTCTGGCACACCTGGAAGAGCAAGTGAGAGAGATTCACAAGAGCACAACGTGAGAAACAGTGCAGGTAGCCAGACAGCCATGTTCACTTGGTGAACTAGGGGCTGACATGCCTCCCCAGTGCCATTGGGCTTATACCTAGGAAACCATAGAATCATAGAAGATGAGGGTAGGAAGGGACCTCAGGAGGTCATCTACTCCAACCTCCCGCTCAAAGCAGGACCAACCCCAGCTAAATCATCTCAGCCAGGGCTTTCTCAAACTGCAGCTTATAAACCTCTATGGATGGAGATTCCACCGCTTCCCTAGGTAACCCATTCCAGTTCTTTTTCCCAGTGAAAAAGTTTTGCCTAATATCCAGCCACACTGAATTCAATTGAGTTATACCAGCATACAGCCAGGGTAATGAAGTGGAGAATCAGGCCTTAGATGGTTGCATTACCTGACATTGGTGCACAGCGCAATGCATTTATTTGACTGGATTCTCTCATTAACAAACCGAAGCAGGAGGCTTGCCCAGGGCCTGATCTAAAGCCCACTGAAGTTAATGAGAGCTTTTCCAACAACCTGCGAATCACTATTCCTTCTGCCTCTCACCAGCACTGGACTTGAGCCAGGAAGCACAGGAATTGGGAGTGGACACTTTGGAACATAATCAGCTGATAGCAATTCACTTTTATATAGTTCTTTCCTTCATGAAAGATCCTAAAGCGCTTTACAACCTGAACATAGGGATCACTTCACCACTTACTGAAATGAGGCCCCATCTGGGGTTGGAACATAGCCTCTGGTAATAGGGCAGGGCAGAAAGTGAAGAATAACATCATATCCTATAAAGGAATCAGGCAGGTAAATTTAAGTTACCCACACTGGATCTGGACAGCACATCTAACACTGTTGCAAAAAAGTGCCACGGGGTCTTCGGTGGCCAAATAAAAGGGAGGAATGCCCACGGCACCGATGACAGCACATGCATGCTGCAGATGTCCCATATCAGCACGAAACTCATCTGGCCCTGCTTAGGTTGGCAGCGTTAACAGGGTCACACGTGCAGGGGCAGGATCTCCATAGGAGATAATCCAGTCCCTGCATTTGCAAATATTCCTTGGCTGCTTGAAAATTTTACAAGTGACCAGCGATTCAATCGCCATGGGAAGCTCCATGGACTGCAGAGCAGAAGCACATTATGGAAGCAGTAACCACCCTCTGGCCCTGTGTTTGTTCTGTACATCTTCACGTGTCTTGCTCCTGACTGCTGGGAAATGTGGGTGTGCAATGCTGGACCCTTTTTCTCTCCTGGTTGCTAGCACAATTGGAAGGATTTTGGAGTGGCTTCTCGACCCCTCCACGTGCCCGTGTGTATCTGAAACCAATCTGCTCCCCCTCTCCCTTCATCGCAGCCCATCCTGTTTTTCTAATGTGGGGAAGGATCTTTGCCAACCTCCCAAGATAAGGCTATGAGGCCTTGCTCGATAACAAGAGTTGCTAAGCGTGCACAGTTATTAACAGCAGCCAGAGCAAGAGCTGGAAGTAGAATGCATGATCTCCTCCTGGCTCCTAGTCCAGTATATCTTCCCCTAAGCCAAAGGGGCGACAGCAGCAGCTGCTAATGCTGTGCCTGGAAAGGTGCTCAGATGGGTGTAGTTAATACCTGTCCTAGGAGAATCTTCATACCAGTAAAATTGTGTCCACCGCTCGGGGTTGTACCAGTATATCGGGTAAACATGCCCTTAAGCAGCACAGATATACGGGTACCAAATCTGTACGTAGACCAGGCCTAGCTCATAGAAAGCAATGCAAGGCCTGGATGTGTGCTCGGTGTGGGAGTACCCCTACAGGGCCTGGGAGCATACTCAATGGAGATGGACTGGTCAGAGATTTTACCAGCAAGCCTCTAATAAGCTCTGCTAAGCCTGTGCAAATGGTAACTGTCAGGGGCTTTATAACTTGGCCAAATCAGAATGGCTTTTTGTAGGGCGAGTAAAGGAGTAAAGGAGATGTCCTTGACCCGAGGTGATAGAGTTCTTCAAAAAAAAACCAACAACACACAAACAAAAACACATTACGGCACAAATGTTAATGCTGGCAAAACCACTCCTTTTTGGCTAATTTTGTTCTTGGAAATGGCTGACATGTTTTCTGACACTTACTGAAAAAAATAAAATCAGCCGGAGGCAGAGACCAGGCATGAAAAATTTCTGCCTGAATTGCTAAAGTTTGGTAAACGTATTAATTGAACACTGGGTCTGATAATCGAAAGTGTTAGGAAGCTTTAACTATAGGGGTCACTGCCAGCTTTCTCTTTCTTTCTCTCTCTCTTTTATAAATAAAAAACAAGGCATTTGAGCTGTGAATTCAAGAGTTTGTCTAAACACAGGAATTCCAACAGTTTAATTTAAACCGGTTTAAAAACTGGTTTACTTAAAGTAGTGCAAACCCCTATGTGGACACACAGCAGTTTAATCGGATTTACATCATTTTAGCTGCCACCGATCAGCTGAACCAATATTAACCAGGTTTAAACCAACTGAAAAGGGTGTACGTACAAAGTTGCACTGGTTTAACGAAAACCAGTTTAAAAAGAAGTCACAGCTTTAGTTAACCCAGAGCAACTCCGTGTGTGGACGGAGACTCAGCCATGTTACCACAGAACAGATTACCACAGCGGTATTTCCGCAGAACGGATCAGAAGCAACCTCCAAATCCTGATGTAACCAGGATTACCGTAGAGTTATGAACACCAAAGTTACAATCATCCACCTCAATTGCAACCGGATGTATGTAAGCAGCAGCAAAAACAACCCCACCCCCCATACAAATACTGTACGGTATTAAAAAAAATAGAGGGAAAGATTAAAAGAGATTTGACAAGGTAAGGAAACTGTTCTGTGCTTGTTTCATTTAAACTAAGAGGGTTGAAAGCAGCTTTCTTCTTCTGCATAGTAAAGTTTCAAAGCTGCATTAAGTCATGTAAGCTTTTGAAAGAACCACCATACCGTTCTGTTCAGAGTTACGAACAACCTCCGTTCCCGAGGTGTTCAGAACCTCTACAGTATAATAATTTGCACCAGATATGGTTGTGGTTGTGCCATGCCCACACACCTCTCTACCGCCAGTGGGAATAAAGTAACAGATGTTGGCAGAGATAAAAGGCAAGTGGGCACAGTGGGAGCCCCCATCTGAGACTTTTGGCCTTTTTGTTGTAATCCATTAACTCAGGGTATGTCTACACAGAGGGTGGCAAAGTCGCCACCGTCAGATCGACCCGTCTGGATCAATTGAGCAGTCGGTGAAGACCTGCTCACTCGATCCAGAAGTCGACGTTATAACCCAGTGTCGCAGTGCCGTGGAGAAGCACAGGAGTTGACGGGAGTTACTCAAACGACTGTGTAGCTTGCGTAACTCTCATCGACTGCCGCCGAATCGCCGAGTAAGTGTAGACCAGGACTAAACGTTTTACTGCGAGGGCCTTGATCCAGGGAAGCGCTTGATCATGCGTTTAGCTTTAGGCGTGAGAGGAGCCCCATGGAAATTAGCGTTCAAGTGCTTTGCTGGGCTAGGATGTCTGTTAGCCCAGACCCGTCCTCTCATCCCAGACCGTGGTGTAACTCAAGTGCAATGCTCTGTTTGTTGGGCTCTTACCTCCCACTTGGTTTCTTCAATCTTGGGAAGAAACTCAGCCTGTTCTTTCTTGAAAGCCACACATTTTTTCTCCAGCTCTTCTCGCTGCTGGAGAAGCTGCCCCACATCGTCTTGGAGCTTTTTTTTCTCTTGCTGGAGCTTGAAGATCTGGAGCTGCAAGGCCTGGTGAGCTCTCTGGGCCTTCTTGGAGACCTGCTGCAGTTTATTGGCATAATTTTGCCGGAGGTCCTCCATTTCCCGCTCCCAGATCTTTTGCTTCTCCTCAAACACTTGGAAGATGGCAGCCTCGCTTTTGTCCAGGTTTCTTCGCATCTGGAGGACCTCCTGTTCCTTCTCCCACAGCCTGTCTTCCAGGTCCTGGATAACGTCATCTGTCGAGGGCGAATGGAAAGGCATCGTTTCGTTCAGATGGTTGAGTCTATTGAAAGAAGAAGTACTCTTGCTTGAAGACCGTCCGCTGTCTGAGGTAGATATTCCATTGTATCCCGCTATGTTCTTATCTACATAGGTTGTGCCAATGCGGTTTATGTGACTAGTTGAAGCGCTCATGGGGCCAACGTGCTGACTGTAGCCTGTCCCATAAGTGGGCAAGCTCGTCAAAGAGTTACGGCCAGAATCAGAAAGACCTCCCACTTGGTTTGTAGTCCTATTAAGACTGGTCTTCTCCAGTCCGCTTTTGATTGCGGACGGGCTATTGCTGCTGTTGGTCTGGTTCAAGCTCTTTCTGTTCTCTGTTATTCCATTGTTCTGCGGTGGGCAGAGATTCTGCATGGAATGGAAGTTTTTAGGAACTACTGGTTTAAAGGCTGAAGGTCTAACTAAGGGCTCATTGCTCTGCAAAGGAAAAAAAAAGAATCACACGTGAAACGTAACCAGGAGGCTTTGTAACAACACACAAAAGCTCGCGGGCCTGATTCAGAGCTGGGATAAACCAGCGTAACTTCATAAGCTTCATTAGAGTCAATGCAGCTATGCTGACTTACCTTAGCTCAGCATCAGGCCCCACGTTTTCTACAGTTCAGCTTTAAAAGACACTGTAGATTTTTGGATTTCACATTTGATGGACCTCAGGAGTAGCTCTGTGCTCAAAGCACTCCACCCCCTCTCTCAACCTCTGTCGCTCTGTGCCTGATTTGTTCCAAGCTCCTATCGTCAGCCTTTGGCATTCTATTCAGGTGATCACCATTTTCTTCTGTCTAAGATAAAAAGGTGTCGTCCCCCAGCAATACAGCAGAGACGGGGCAGACAACAAAAATCCAGAGCATGCATAGGAGTGCAGCAATTCAGTTCTGGTGAAAGGTGACAGGATCGATGGCCCTGGAGACTGATGGGCTATAGGAACCACAGGGTCGGCATGGCATGAGAGGCAGCTTCCCCAATGCTGCACCTTATCAGATCCACAGGTGGCATACAATGATGCTGGCTTCAATGGGGTTAACATAGAAACATAGGTCAGAAGGGACCAATATGATCATCTAGTCTGACCTCCTGCACAAGGCAGGCCACAAAACCCTACCCATACACATTTATAACAACCCCGAACCCATGACCAGTTTACCAGTTTGCACCTGATCCACTACTTCTAGGGGAAGATCAGTGTCCTAAGCCCCTTCAATCCCCGGCAGCTCTGCTTAAACTGCCAACAAAGGCAGCCAATTGCAGTGGTGGTTTGTGTCATGTGGACACTTGCCCACCAGGAGCTGAAAAGTTTCACAAAGATGCCACCCAGCAGCCATGAGAAAGCAACAACTTTTGGTCACTAAGGCCCAGATTTAGGCTCCTAAATCTGTGCTAAGAACACCTAACTAGCTTTAAAAATCTGGGCCGAACTGTGACTTGGATAGTTGAGCAGTGAAAGGTTCAGTACTAATCCCATGAGTTCTCAGAAGGCAGAATTTTACTCAACCTTCTGAGACCACCGCGAATTACAGCCCCAAGACCTGTCCTTTCTCTGCGTCACTGTCCAGGTCTGCATTACTGGAGTTACGCCTTGCAAGCGTCACAGGACACCAACTTATTACGAATCTTACCTGGTCCAATTTGCCAGAGACCGGCAATATCTTTGGTGGGTTACTGGGTTCTCTGTATTGGGGAGGAGGTGGCACGTTTTTCTCGTTGTTGGTGGTAACGTTCCCACAAATGTCTGTCTTCATCTTCTCGCTCTTGCGCAGGTCCCCGTTGATGTAAAGGGAATTGGAGATCTTCTCCGACTTGTAGGTCTTCTCCTCCCCGGAGTAGCGGTTAGAGACCTCCCGCGTGGAATAGCCATTCCGCGAGCCGTCAGCCTGCCTGCTGCTGCTCTGAGTCCTCGTTCCCACGCTCTTCATCGCAAACTCTTGCTCATTGGCGACTCCGCTGCCCACGCTTCCCATAGTGTTTTGGGAGGCAGATTCAGAAGGCCTGGGGGCAAACGAGTGGAAGGTCTCAGGGCTCTGGTAGCTTGGGTCACTGAGAACAGACAGGGTCTCTAACTGGGCCATGGCAACTCAGAGGTGAAGTTGAGGCACGAGTCAGTGGCACTGAAAGGGAGGAAAAGGAGTGTGTTACTGGACTGATTCTCTCCCATGCTCCTCACTGACCAGCACTGAACACAGAGGCGCAAATGTGTCGAGCATGGGCTGTGCGCTCTAGGGCTCCCTTCCCAGCCTGTGGAGTGGGACAGTTGCAGCTCCACACCTGCTCCTGTGACCTGTTAGCTCCCATGGTGGCTTAGGCCCTCCTTCTCCTGTGGGAGGCAATAGCTGGTGGACGCTGGTAGCAGCAGCTCCACTGACTCTGTTCCTCCCCTAACTTACCCCCTGCCCAGTTTAATAGGTTCTACGGCCAAGTGCATTCAGGAAGCCCCGTGGCATAGGTTCACCAAATCCTGCCCATCCCTATGCAGCAGAACTGAACGGGTTCCTCTCCAGCTGGGGATCTGGAAACTGCTCGCTGGAGCTGGAGGGACAGTGAGCGTGCAGGCACGGGTGGCAAAGTTGTCCAAAAGCATTCTGTCGGGGCATAATCGGTGTAAAGGTGTAAAGGCTGATAGGTGTAAAGTGACCCTGCTGCGAGTCACTTCTGCAATACCTCTCAGGTCAAAATAACCACGTACAATCATTGGGGATGGAACATTCCTCCATGGAGGTCCCCACCTGGTATCACCAGGCCTGGGCAGAATTGTTCCCTACTGTAAATTCCCCAGTATGGTTTGAAATATCCTTCCACCACCTCCCTAGAGAGACAAAGTGAGCTGTAGGAGGCTGTGGAATGCAGAGCTTTTCCCCCACGACAGTCACCCTAAAATCTTCCTTTACAAATTTTTTACCCTTTTTATCCCTAAACAGTCTCCATCCTGTGCCCTTTGGCTGTTTACCCTACATATGCTTGCAAATGCTTATCATGTTCCTCGTTGTCATTATGGAAGCCAAGCTATTCGTATTTAATTCTTTTCCTCTTTCCTCTTAGGCTGGACTCTCCAGCCTGGTAAACGTTTGTGTTACTTTCCTCTGAATTTCATCTCATCTATCAGCATCAGATGTAGCCACAGTGTTCTAGGTTTGGATGCACCAGTCCTGAACCTCCAGCCCCAGGAGTCCATCTCTATCCTCTCCCAAATTCAGGCCCTCACTTGAAACATCTTCACACTAAGTGATTGGCCAAAGAGGTGACCTCATAACTACATCCCAGGGGAGCTCTTTAAATCCAGACATTGAGCCTCTAGAGCGAAACTATGGCCTGTTTTTCAAAAGCAACTAGTGATTCTGGATCCCTCACTTTCTGGGTCCTCACTATGACAGACCTTAAATGGGCTTGGGTTTCAGAGGACAGGTGGCCAGCACTTTCTAGAATCAGGCCCTTTTTAACGTGCCTCAAGTTGGGCACCCAAAATCACTAGTTATTAGTCATTTGAAACTTTAGTCTTATGACCTTTATTGATCATGTCGGCACTAGAGGAGCACCCAAACTATGCCAGCTAAGCACCCAAATTTCTGTCCCAGCATGCCTCGGGAGGAGAGGGGTTGGAGTAAAGACTGGGATGTATTTTCTAGCCTCAGTCTCCGGTTATGGTCCTGGTCAGACATCTAGAGGAACATCCTCAGGATGTCAAAACCTGTGCTCAACCAGATACAGAAGACATGGCCAACCCCTATAGTACAAAGCCCCAGAACTGGCCACTCTGGATTTGTGGGATGTTTTGTCTGAATAGGGGTTCTGGAAGACCAATGTTATACTTGATGACAACACTTGGTTTTCTATCCATTTCAACCACTAATTAATTCAAACTTGTTTAATTTAATCCAACACCTCATTAGTATAAAATAATTTCTATTAAAAAAGAGCCAAATTCCTTTATTTTGATCACGCTATTGGTTATTATAAGAGAATTTGATCCAACACTAACTAGGGGCAGTTATTTATTAAAAGAGGAGGCCAATATTCTGAATGAGAGGGAAGAAGAAAAATCCCAAGGAAGAGCCATGTGACAATACTCTGGGCCTGATCCCATTAAAGTCAATGGAAAGACTTCATCATCTTCAATGATTAATGGGTCGGATCTTACAGAACTATATGCTGTTATTCAGACATAAATACTGACCCCATTTCCACAGAAAAGCCACTAATTCTCCACTGTGATTACACTCACTTCAGTCGTTCGTGGTTGTACGAAGGGGGGATCGTGCTACCAAGCCTGATTTCTCCATTCTGTGCACCTGGGAGGTCGTGTTTCACTTCCGCAGGTATAAATGGCTAGTTGGAGCGGCAAGGCAGTGGAGAATCAGGTCTCTGGCTTTCAGGAGGAGCAGGACTGGGCCTGCCAAAAGCTCTGCCAAGAGTTTGGCAAGCTTCAATAGGCACCCTACCTGTCACTGGATAACAAGAGCAGAGGCTTATTCCAAACAAAATGATGGGAAATGAAGGTGGTAGAAATAAGAGGGAGACACTAACGAAAATAAAAACTGGGTCAGATCCCAAGGGCCTACTTCTTTTCTTCACCCTGGTAAATCGCTACCGAGCACCAGGACAGTTGTCGCTAGATATGCCCCGAGCAGGCACTTCAGGGTCTGTCTCATTATTCTACACACGAGAAGTGTATTGGCTGCTCTACAGACAGCGAGACAACACGGTCCCAGCTCTGAAGAGCTTCTTATCCTTGGCCCTTCTATGGTACCTTTCATCCAAGGATCTCAAAAGTCCTTTACAAATACTGGGTCAGATCCTCAGATAATGCAAATCAGCCGCACCGGACTTCAATCGAGTTACGCTGATTTGCACCACAGAGAATCTGGCCCAGCGTGTAATTAAATCATGCAACACCTGAGAGAGAGAGAGGCAAGGCTGGCCTTTCGTTGCAGGACCCTTCAGTTCTGGGTTTCCCAGGTTTAAAACCTCGTATTGACCATGGGTGGATGTGGGCAGGCTGCAGGGAGTTCTGCAAACAAACCTCAGGGCATCCTGGACAGGTTCCTACCCTGTACGATGGAGATAAAGAGGTTGACCCGCCCTGGAGATCCTCAGAAGGAAGGTGCCATGTGGGTCTGATCTGTTAATAGCAGCTCGGTGACAGGAAGGGCAGACCATCGTTAGTCCCCCCCCAAGCAAAATAGGACAATCGGTTTTATTTACTTTGAAGAGCCGGCTTAGGTCTAAAGGTCGGCTCCGATACGGCAACTCTTATGCTCCCAAGTGGCCCCTGTTATCACGGCACACGCACAGGTCTGGTTATTTGCACTAAAAATGGAATGGAAAAAATAAAAGGTTAAAACAAGGTCCATGATTCTTGACTTTTCTTTTATTCAACTGCATTTCTTGAGTTTTTTGCCCTTTGAGTCACAGCCACCCTCCCGGGAGTCTTCTCTGACCACATCACAACCCTGCAAATTCCACCACCCGGGGCTCGATCCTGCCTGGCGCTGGTGAGCAACACTGTGCACATAAGCACAGGAGAAAAAGCGATGAGCTGGGCAGTTTGGGCCAGGGACCCTGATCACATGCCAATGAGATCAGTGCCATGTGGCTGCCAAGTTGCAAGGCAGGCACACAGCTACGAGCTCCCCATTAGCATGACAACGAGGATGATGCTCAAACCCCTGTCTTCACCTGCACCTTGCCCCTATTTTAACCCTGCACTCTTGCGAGCAAGGGTGTGAAGGCATGTGGGGATTCCGATTTGGGGTTTTGTTCCAGGCCCATCTCTCTGTCCTGTTAGTAAAAGCACCACGTCCTTCTTGTAAATATGCTCAGTGCAATGGCTTTAGGCAAATAAAGGATCCCCAGTTCCTAGGCTATAGAGAAATCCAGTCTCAGATTACAATAGGGCTGAGGTGACACAAGGTTAGCTGTAGACTTCCCACCCCTCAATGTGACTGCAAGGCAGCGAGGTGCTGTCACGCTGTTAACAAGGGGCTACAGCTAAAATGTGGCCCCTAGTGCCCCGGTCTGCCAGGAGCACTTGTGCTGCGGAAAGGACGGGCGAAGGGCTGAAGAACGTGTTCATTAATTGAGAAAGCAAGCAGCACCGCTTGGCAGACAGGCTTCCATGAAGTGCCACTTGCTGGAAATGTTAGGCTACAGAAGACTATCCCGGCTCAATCAGTAGTTTAGGCCAGGGATCCCTCTTGTGCCACTTGAAATGCACCCAAGACCTAGGGAATCCTCCCAGGGCAATGATTTTTCGAACGTATCAGATAATGGTGCAGTCTAGTCACTCTAAAGGCAAAACACATGCTATGCGCCCACCACAGATATGTCACTTCCGGCAGGGATGGCTTAGCAGTAATCACAGGGGATGGCTCCAGCAGAAGCAAGGCGTTTGCCCCAAACCTCAGTCCATTTGGGTGCCTCCTGCTAGGGCTATGCCACCACTGAGACCCAGCCCAGCTCTGGTGCAAATCAAATTATACCAGGTCATTTAACAGAGTGAAATAAATCGCACCTAGATTAACCAGGACAACCCCTGGTACGGAGGCAATGACGACAAGGTAGGCATGCAAAAAAAAAAAAAAGCCTTCAAAATGAGTACTGGGGTAGAGAGCCTGGTTGAGCAGGAAAGACTAAGATTATTATGGGGTGCCTGCTAAGGGACCATCAACTATGGACAAACCCTGCAGATGTGACTAGAGAAGGATACCCTCATTATCGGACGTTTAAACAAGCACACGAGTCCATAGCAGGGATAGGACACTGTAGGAAGTTTTTGTAGGGCTTTCAGAGTGATGTTTCCACAACCCGATTGGTTTAATCTCTACTGTATCCTGTGGGACTTTTGCCATACGAACACTAAGGAGGGGTGTGAGGAAATGCCTTTCCCAACCTGCTCTAAAACAATGTCCACAAACTGGGAAGGCTCAAAGCTCACCCCCCTTCCTGGGGTTTGGATGTATTAACAGAAAAACACACAATAATATAACAAACTTCGGCTGAAGCTTTCTACCCAGACTTGGCTGCTTCTAGGATTGCTCAGCTCACACCCTAAATCCTCTCTCTTTAGGCAGCCGGTCCCATTTCCTTAATCTCTGGGCAAGGTAACGAGTCACTGGCTTCAGTGAGCCAGCAGAACCCCCCTCAGGCAAACATGGGTACGAGGGGGGTATAACAACTACAATGTGCACATGCATTTGAAGGGTGTGAACTCCCAACAGCGAGGAGTTATTTAGGGAGAACCATACTGAGGACAGGGGCAGGTATTCGGTGTAATGGAATGAAACAGAACTATTGAAAATTTAGACCGAGGAGCACCAAAAACAAAAAGTGTCCAAGCAGTGAGATGTATTTGACTGTGGCTCAGCTTCCTAAGGCACATGGAACCTGCGTTGTTTGAGACAGGACAGAGCGCTCTGGAGCACACAGTAGGGAACAAACCTACACCAGCAGGGAGATGGGCCTTGTCACCTACTGGCACAGGTCTTCTCCATCCTCAGGGTGTGATTTTCACAGGGTCTAACTCCGTTTCCACTGATGTCAACGGGAGCTGCCCCCCCGCCCTAGCCACTGGTGCAGTTCATTGCCTTTCGTCCATTCGCTTTCCCCCCGATATCACAAAGATAGTCGCTCTGCTTTTGCCCTCGGCTGAAATGGCATCACAGGAGAGGCTGTATGAGCAGCAGGGGAGTCCTGGCTCCTCCCAGCGCTCCCTGGATCATGTATCAGCAGCCTGGGAAGGCTGGAGGGTGGGAACGGGAGTAAGAGGTGTTTGTAAGTGAGCAGTCACCCTCACTGCATGCAGATAGCTCTGCATTGCTTTGGCCACGTGAAGCCCAGCCCCACATGTGCACTGAACAGAGCTGCAGCTCCGTTCCAAAATGAGAGCGAGAGGGGCATAAGGCGACATGAACCTGGCTGGCAAACGCTCCAAAGCTCCTCTGCTTCGCGTCTGTTCTCTTTCTTGATGAATCTAGCGGTAATGAAGTCCCTGCCAAGCCCTGCTGGGAAACAGTGGTTATCAGCTGCTGCTGCAACAAGCTCATAAAGATGAGATCATTGCAAAGTGAGACAACAGCACACCACAGCCTCGTTTCTTTCCAGCTAGAGCTCGCAGCTGACTAAGGAAGGGCTTGGGGGACTGGGCCAGGGACAGGAAGCCTTTCACCCCTAGGTTGCCAGGGATTTTAAGTGGTTACTGTGGGATGACAAGTCGGTGACCAGTGTCAAATGAGCTGGCAGCCTCAGTCCAGTGGACAGCTGGCCACATCACAAAAGACCTCCAGGGTGTTCATAACAGTGGCCCCCCGTTTAGTGACTGAAGGCTGTAGGTACGTCCACACTGTGATTAGAAACCTGCCGCTGGCCTATGCCAGCTGGCTCGGGATAAAGGGTTGTTTAATTGCAGTGTAGATGTTTGGGTTCAGACTGCAGCTCAAACTCTGGGACCCTCCCACCTTGCAGGAGCCCGGGCTCCAGGACCACCATTGATGCTGCACACTAAACAGTCCTTGCACGGGCCAGCCACAGGTTTATAAGTGCAGTAGCTGACTCATCATAAACCCCTACAGGTGGTGTAACCACTAGCAGGGGACAAACAACCACGCTGTGTTAGTGTAGGTTACACTGTTGTGCAAGAGTTGCATCCACTTCCCTGGACATCGCACAAGGCCTACATGCATCTTCATTCCACTTTCCAAGGAAGAACATGGTCGGAACTCCATAATGGTGCTGTGCCTGACAGTAAATCCAGCCGTTTTCCAGCCACTGCAGAGACCTGGTTTGTCACTATCACAAAGGAAAGTGATGTGTAAAAAATCAACTGGCTCAAATAAAACATCCCGTCCTGTGCTGGAGGATTATGCTAATCAGGGAAGACTTTTCATTCAGTTAATTACATATGGGGTTAGGCGTAATCTTTCTTTCAATGACTTTGGAGGATTTTTGGTCTTTATAGGCCGCATGTCCTTTTTGGTACCCAGCTGCCTGTGGCTGATATCACAGAGCGCCTGTAAGGTCCCAGAGCTAGGCCAGGATACAGAATGTTAGACTTAAAGGAAAAGTTCTTTATCAAATGAGCAGGGTTTGGGGAAAGAAAACCAGCTTAGCGTTATCAGCTTTGTAAATTTCACGGTGACATTTACACTGACTTTTTGAGGGCAAGATGAAGTAACTACAGAGACACTTTTATCCTTTTTTTGTTTTTAAAAGTGTGTCAGTTTAGGCTGGTGAAAGGGGCAGACAGTTAACACTCCCTAAGGCAGCTTGAGGCATATGATGTGTATGAGAGAGACACTGAAGGCTTGGCCCACGCTGGTCCCTGCAGGGACCACGTGCATGGCCTCATGGCCCACTCCAGATTTATCAGTCCACGTACTTACACGGCCCTCTTCCCTGTAGTATCTGAGCCCCGCCCTGGCCTCTTTACCAACGCTGCTAGATGGAGTGATGGGTTTTCTGATGTGGACATTCGCGCCCTGAGAACTGTCCTGACCCACCACTTGAGAAGCAGAGTAGGTTTGGAGCCCCTATAGGCTACCAGTCTGACGGCAACCGCTTTCAGTTGCCACCTTCCAACTAGCATCAGAGACAAGGGGCAGATTCTCAGCTGGTGTAAACACTGTCCTAGCATTGAAGCTGACAGAGTTATGGCAACTAACGCCAACTGAAGAGCTGCCCCAAAAGCCGGTGTGTCCTCAAAGCAACCCCCCGTGCCAGCCCGCCACAGCCATCAACAAAAGAAACAAGGCCCAGCTTACGCTACAGCCCGGGAGTCAAACTACGGGGGAGCCCTGCCTCCTCAGAGACTCCTGGCCTTTTATAAAGCTGCTCTTTCCACTGAATCCAATGGGCAGAGTCCTTAGCTTGACCCGGACTGCCTGGCTCACCCTCCAAACGTCCTTTGCGTCTCTGCCCTGTCCCCCTGGGTGAGGTCTAAGCCAAGAGTTAAGCTCCTCGCTGCATCCCAGCAGGCATGGGGTTGACACCGTGTTTAAAGCAGCTTTTACATGAGCTTCATACCCTAGATCACAGATGGCCAACTGGTGGCCAGGGAGCCGCATCCGGCCTGCCGGACCCCTTTATCTCATCCCTTTATCTCATCCCAGCTCAGGGATGGCACCTGGGCCGGGAAGGGAGCAACGGGGGGTGCCATGGGGGAGGACCCTGCCTCTGCATACGTCATATGGCGCTGTGGTGACAGCCCATTGGGATACAGCAGGGGGCTGGGCCCAACTCTGTGGGAGCCCGGGGGTGAATATGGGGTGTGTTTGCTCTCCTGCTCCTCCCAACCACTAGGCAGGGCACAACCCCCCAATGGCACATCAGCCCCAGGAGCAGGACCCAACCCACCAAAGCTGCCCATCCCTGCGGTAGAGGAAAAGCCACAGTCCTTGTCACACGTGGGCAGATAGCAGACCTCAGGCCTATACCACTGGGACTGAATGACATCCATACCAAGCTACTCTTACTATCACTCCCCCCCGCGGACAGCCAGAAAAAAGCCAACACCCAAACCCCTCACGTATAGTGACCAACATCCAGATTCAGATATTCAGACCCAGATTCTGTGTCCTTCCTTTGGGCGGGGAGCACTTGTTCCACTAACAAGTCCCCGGACTGCTCCTGGAGTAAAGTGCCATTCACAAGGAAAGACGTTTGAATCCAGCCTGAGGGTTTTAGTGGAGCTGGTTGGAGAAAACAACCTACTTCCAGAAACATTTCAGAATAGCAGAGATGTTTTTGCTTTGAAGTGTTTGAAAGGGACCTGGGCTCTCCTGCCCCCTCTTTACAAAATGTGAATATTCCCTCTGGAATTTTAATTGGAAACATGAAGACTGGTATCAAAATGGCTATTGATACATTTGTTTATTGAAAAGCCAGGCTTTTTCGAACAAAACATTTTCAAATCTCTGTCTATGTTCTGAACAAAAAAATGGGAGAGTATAAAAAGCCCACCGTTTTCACAAAGAAATTGAAAAAAAACCTTCAAAAATAGTGATGAATATTTTTTCAAAAAGATTTCTTTTTTTTGGGAAAAATAATTTTTTAAAGGGAAAAAAGTTTGGAACAAAATGCTGACTAGCACTCATTTTAGGTCAGTTTTTACCTCAGACAAAGTCCCATGAAGGGAAAACTGAGATTAAAACATTACCTCACTATATGGCCCTGTTTGGTTGATGTGTCTCCTCCTGGGATCACAGATGAGCATATAACAGCCCTTTCCAAAGAACATGTGGCTCATTAAATACCGTAACAGATGCTGTTCCTGCAGTGTTCCCTACCTAGCTGGCAAAACACACACAGTTCACATGAGGTTCCCAACCTGATTTCTTAAGCCCAGAGGCTCAGATAAGCTTCAGATCAGCCTATGAATCTGGGATGGTTATCTCAGCTATCCCAAACCTTTACCCAACACAGCTTTGATGTTAGTCACTGATGAGAGAACTTTTGCCTTCATTACAAATATTTGCTGGAGAAAAAAAGAAAGATTTAACGAGGCTAATGGCTTTTTAATGAACATGGTGTTGGCTGCAATGGCGTTTGCTCACATCTGTTGAGACTGAGAACAGTGGACAGAATGCTCCTTCGTCTATGGCACTTAGATACAGTAACGCCTTAAATATGCTTAGGAATAGGATGGGGTATATGTGTACCATTGACTTCTAGTCGATGGAATAAGAACTGCTCCGCTATGGGTCATGGGCCTGACATCATTAGGTTATAGAGGATTCCATTTTAACACAAGTATTGGGGGAGTGTGCTATTGGGACAGAAAGGCGAGAGCTCTGTCCTCGCAATTGCCATCAAATTCCATGGCTGAGTACTAGGAAGGTTCGTGTGTGGCAACAGAGAGGTCATAATTAACCAACCACAAACCTCATCCAATTACAGTGTAGGACTTCAAAAGAATCTCCATTAAAAACAGCCGTAAAAAACTCCACAAATTAAAAAATGGAACTCACAAGCTGAGGTTACACAAACAATTCTGACACAAGGCTTAACACTCAGTTCCGGCACACAGACCATACGTGCAAAAATCCTCAGCGATCAGCACTCAAATAACCTTAACACTACCTCTGCAATAAGGATGCGTCTGGTCTTAAATTGCATCTAGCAGTCTATGGCCAGATCCTTAGTTGGTGTAAACCAGTGCAGCGCTAACTGAGGCTATGCCCCGTTACCTGTAATTTAGTGAATTTTTTGTTATTTTTCATACAAAGATTGTAGAAAGTTTGAGCTTTCATCCAACCATACTCAGTCTACAAAAATGAAAGAGAATTATCTGAACCGTTAAAGGCTACCTTGATATCTAGATCTCTTTATCTTGATCTATTTAATCTCAGGTTTCTATAGGGAACCCATCCAAAAGAAATATATAAATATACCCAAACCATCGTTTTCTTCTTCCTTAATTATAAGGCAAACATAATTAGAGACAAGGCTAGGTCTGACCAAAGTAAACTCAGTCAGATCATGAAGAAGTTGGTGAGTTACATTAAAACAGCACCTGGCCACGTCATAATGAGCTATCAGAGCTGATAAAACACTCACTCAAACAGTCTCTGGGCAAGAAAATCAAACCATTAAATCTCAAAATCAACCATTTAATTGCAAGAGGAATGGGGGGAAGGTTGGACTCTCTCCCCCTCAAAAATTCAAAAAGGGTCATTTATAATGGATTATAACTCAGCTAATGAACAGAGGTACTTGGATTCTACTCATGAGAGATATTCTATTGGTACCATTGGGACTACTCACACGAGTAAAGTTAAGCATATGCTTAAATCTTTGCAGGGTTGGGCCCTAAGTGCTGCATGTTTAGGGAAGTTGCACTAAATTATTCAAACAAAGATTTAAAGTCTCTTTTCGGTGTACATCTCTAGGCAACCCTAAGTACGGAGGTGTTGTGGTGCCTCCGTAATTTATACGGCCTATTATGTTCATCTAGTCAAGCTCTCCGATATGGTGACATATTACTGCTAGCAAAACTGCTCCTCTGACATGAAAAAGTCTCTTGTGCCACTTAACATCAAGACTGCAGAGGCAAATCTCGTTCCACAGATAAAGAGAGAAAAGAAACACCGCGCAGGAATCATGGGGAAGAGATGGAATGCAGTGGATCCAAAGCCTGTTTGCATCACGTCAAGAGATGCTATAGCCAGAAAAGTGCCACCAGATGCCATATAGCCTTCCCCTCCCTACACATCTATTGGTATACGAAGCCTTTGCAGTGTTGAGTCTAGTGTCAATGAAAGGTGTCGCACTGATGGGCCTGGGGACTGATATCCTCCACTAAGGGCCTGGTCTACAGTCAAGAGTTGTAGAACTGTACAGTACAGTTAGCGGTACACGCCCCCATGGACACAGTTTACATACAAGGTGCTTATGCTTGTTTAGCATATTCCCAGAAATGTAGGGAAATAAGCTATACCAATGTAAGGCACCTTTACACCTATAAAGCGTAAAGCACTAAAGGATGTGAGTGTATAACTGTTCCTTTAAATCTAAACCACCACACCCCTATGCAAAAGGGTGAGACTAACACAGAACCAATGTGTAGACCTGGCTGCCTAAAACGCTACAGCGTGGGCAGCAGAAATGCAGTATTCTCCACTGCTGCTCCATAAGGTCCCAACTTTGGCCTGGAGATGTTTTCCTTGAGTGGCGGGAGGAGAGAGTTATTTTCATAATCCGCTTGGCTTCTCTGCTGAAAGTGCCAGAACGGAGGCTAGGCTGGTTGCCAGTTCATCATGGGCTTGTGTTGTGAACACCTGCATGCTTGAAATGGGATCCAGTCCGCCAGACTCTGAAGTGTTGGAAAGCACCTAATATACACAGGCTAAAACACCTTGCTTCCCTAAGTAGCTCAGGGTGAGTTCATGAAAGGGATTTCTGCAGCCAAGCGGTTGCAGGGCTAAAATATCACCATCAGTCTAAGGAGTCACTGGGGACTCACACATGATAGCTAAGATTTTCAACAATGGGTGCCGAGCATTTGGTCTCAGCATTTGGTCCCTAGGATGTGAGGTAAGGTGCATTTCTTTATCTAGATGTGTCTCTCACTGAAGGATTGGGAATCTTTGCCATTTAACCTTACCTGCTGGGCACTTCTCATCTCTGTCCTTTAAAATCACACCACTGCAGGGTATCACTGTGCATATTCTCCCAAAACGTGGCTACTGCTGAATGCTCCCATTCAGAACCACCAGCCTTTTTGCTCACACCGGTGAGCGATTAATTCAGAGTGGCTCCTTGTGTGAGTAACTGCTCCCCCGTGTGATTATGGGCTTCCCAAGATAGAGCGCAGTCAGAGACCGGGATGTTCACTGTATCTATGCATGGAGCAATATGCATTCACGCTGGGCCAGACCGGGGGCTCCTGCGCGGGTGTCTTTGCATTGTGGCACAAAAGCTAGTTGCAAATGGGCAACTGACAATTCCCCTGGAAGGATAACATTCCTTTGCACGAGTCTTTCACCATCTCTTGCTGTCTAATCTGCGGGGAGTGCAGCTATGTATCTGCATGACCAAATATGGCTACTGTATCTGAGGTGTGGCCCTTGCACTCATGAAAAGAACATCCAAGAGAGAAAACATTCACCAAAGGCATCAAAACGTGGACAGGTTAATGCATCAGGACTGCAGCCTTCCCATGCAATGCACTGGAATGGCACAGTACAAAGGAACCATGCCAGGGACTTGAACATTATCAAAAGAAACAAGCTCTCTCAGGAAAGTAGGACAACGGGATGGCAGCTCTCGTTGCTAATTAGGCCAAGAAAGGAACTGCAAATTACAAGCTGAGTTGAGATCTGGCTCCTCTGTGCCCTGCTCCCATTGCTGTAGTGAAGAGTCATTGACACCCCAGAAGAAGGGAAAGTGAGGATTTCCCAGGAATGAAATGTGCGAACAGGATTAAAGGCTTGTCTACACGGTGACACAGTGCAGTCTATGGGGGATGTATGAACTGTAGAGTGCTCCAACCACCCCAGGCGGACCTCGCTGGCATGCTCTAAAAGGTACCCAGTGCATGTTAATGGAGTCCTGTTTCAAACGGTACTCCATCCCTGCGAACGAGTTACCTCTTAGAGTACGCCAGCAGGGTCCACATGGGGCAGCTACAGTGCGCTAGAAGTCATGCCCCCCCAGCTTGCACTGCAATGCTGGGCAGACAAGCCTTAAGTGCGGGAAGTCAGCCGCCTGCCTATCAACTGCATGTAACACCAACTAAAAGCATTAATGGCGTCATCTCCCCATGCAGCCAGGCTCCTTGTTTACAGAGACCCCTTGGTTGCCAAATCTGCCTCCTGAGTGGATGAGGCCCCATGGAAATAGACTGCCCAGACACCATGGGGATGTACTCATTAGAAGTGATCATAGAGCTCTTCATCCACAGATACCAAAGGTGAGCTAGAATCATTACCCTCTCACAGGGAAACTGAGGCATGGGCGGAGAGCGACTCATCCAAGGTCAACACTGAGCCAGCAGCAGAGCTGGGCCTAGCAGCCAAGTCTGCTATCTCTCAGGTCTGTATTCTAGCCACTGAACCATACAGCCACCCTGCGAGAGAACCCGATCAGAAAGGCCGATCTAGTGTTCCCTGCTCTGCCTGGTCCCCACTGACCAGCGCATGGAAATTCTTTTTCAGGGACCATTCCTCCATTCTGCCTGGTGGAGAGGGGAACGGTGCCCGAGTAGCAGCTGTCTGCTCTGGCAGGGGGAGGTGAAAGAGGATCCACGTGGACCCACTGTCCTGCTACCGACTGAGGTGCTGCTGGTTGCGGAAGAAGAGTCTGACTTCAGTTCAGTTCCCCTGAACAGAATAGGGTGCCCCTCGGAACTGGACAGGGACAGGACTAGGAAGGTTGTGTAAATGCACAGAGACCAGGCTGCAAGACCTTGGTTCATGAACGGATGAACATCTGATTTCTAGGCCAGGCCTGGCAGGTCTAGAACAGAGCTACGAAAAACCACGGACACTAACCTACTGGCTTGGGGACAGGTGTCTGCCATCTGCACATTATACATCTCCCTCACTAGTGCTTTGGGGACATGCCAGGCTCTTGGCTGGCAAAACAGACTTTGTTCAGTGGTAGCCAGTTCCTGGGGAGCCTGACCACTGCCCCAGCTGGCACCTTCCCTCCCCAGGGCAGTTTCCCAGAGAGAAAGTGGTCAGAAAACTGATCTTGGTCAAGCAGAAAGTGGAAAGGCTGGAAACATTCCAACAAGTGGCCTGAGCACGCTTGCTCTCATGCACAACCAATACCATGCCGTACAACCCGCCCGTGACCTACGGAGACCTGCTGTAACCAGAGGTGTCCGTGACTGTATTACAGTAGGGTCTAGAGCAGGGGTCCTCAAAGCACATTTTCAGAGCATGGCCACGAATTTTTGCGATGGCTGTTCTGACAAACCTGTCTCTGTCCCTGCCACCTATGGCCCTTTGAAAACCTGCCCCAGAGAAGGTGGACTGGGAACTCACTGACCGCCTGCGTAGTCCCAGGCTCCCCATGTCCCAGCTGGGTGGGAGTATGGGAGCTGCCCAGGGGAGCTCACCCCAACACCACAGCTACCTCTGGCACCACGCACATGCATCTCCAGAGGCACTGCCTGGAGCCCCCAAGGAGCGTGTGCGGTGCAGGGCAAGGATCCCCGCTGATAGTGCCAGCTCAAACACCAAGGCAGCATATCTCACTGCCCTTGGTAACAGCTATTCTGGAGCAACAGCTGGGTGCTTCCCCCCAATCTCTGTCCTTGTGCTAGGCGCTGTACATTCACGTGTACAGAGACAGTTCCTGCACCAAAGGCCTCACAATTTAAACAGAGACGATGGCACAGGGTGGGAGAAGGTAAGTGTTATCTTCTCCTTTAACAGATGGGAAATTGAGGTCCAGAGATCCCAAAGTCACACTGGAAGTCGGTGGCAGAGCCGGTAACTGATCCCCATCCTCCAGTCTCAATCCACTGCCTTAACTACAAGACCATCCATCCTTTCTACCTTACTCTAGCCTCCTCCCAACAGCTGCTGGGATATAGCTGTTAGCTACGTATCTTTTGTTTCTATATTGGTGTATGAATCACAAGGCCAGCCATCCTTCTCTTAGCACTTCCTTCCTCTTTTTTTATCCAATCTTCAAAATGCTAGACGGGTGTTGGAAACCACTTTTGGCCAGCTTAGGAACACTTGGCCAGCTTTGGAACAGACTTCCCTCCATTATACCATCACGGCAACCAGCACGGCTGACTGAAATAGACTGAGCTACCCTATTGTGGTGCAGGGGAGACCCAGGTGCGAAGGCTTCAGATCATAGCAGCAGAAAGTCATCGGAGACTGGGCATCAAGACGGGGTCTGGAGGGCAAAGCTACTTGTTAGTGACTGACCTGTTTCAGGGTTGTATCCCATCTGCAGCACACAGTGGAAGCAAACATCAGGGAGAGAAAAACAGCAGTGCAATCCTCGCTCTGGTGTTATGTTTATCTTAACAGCAGGATGCATCCTACAAAAATGACTAAGCCAAAAATCAATATTTAACCAGCTCTTCAGCGCTTCCCCCCCATCCCCCCAAAAAGGTGTTTGGTTTCCAAGAGGCTTTAAATTAAAACCTGGATTAACAGGCTTTATGCAAATACAAAAGGAGGACAAGGGAACCTTTCCAGAATTAATGTTGATCTAACTTTCCATTTCCAAGTATTTCAATGTGAACGCTTTGTGTGTGCTTAATAAAAGCTGAAAAAGAATTCCTTTGTCTGGATGGATTATAGAGAAGTGGGCTTCCCAGCAAATCCTTTTGCAAAAGTGCACAGACTCTAAATTAACTCTCTAATGCTGCATTAGAGCCATCTTTTCTATCAACGTCCTACCAGCCCAATATCGAATCAATACAATCATCTTTCCATCTGCCTGGGAATATATCGCATGCCCATTGCTGCAGGAGGAGTGCCTTAAATTCTAAAAATGGCAAGGAAATCTCTCATTGTTAAGACGCTAGACTGGGACTCAAGAGATATAGGTTCAATTTCCAGCTCTGTCATAGACTTGCTGTGGGCAAGTCACTTAATCTCTCTGTGTCTCACTGTCCTATCTGTGAACTAAGGATACGATTTCTTATTGCCCAAATCTGTGGTTTATTTAGCTCGTAAACTCTTCGGCGCCACAATTGTCTCTCACACTGCATTTGTGCTGTGTCTGGCACAACGGAGCTCCAATCTCAGTTGGCGCTTCTAGGTGCTACAGTAATAATAATGTTGATTAGATTACTCTTGTATCATCAGACCTGCTTTAGCCGAATTAGTTTGCAAAGTCTATAATGATTTGGCTTTAAAAAATGCTTTCAGATAAGCAGCTGAACAGTGAATTGAGCCCAGATTATAAAGACCTCATCATTTCTGATTTAGTAGGTTGGTTAGTAATGCTGCAGTAACAACTAGCTTTGGAAGACATACCTAGTCTCCATGCCATTCCCTCTGCTGAAAGGAATCAACCTGCCATCTCAGGAATACAAAAGTTAATAGGCAGCAGGTTTAAAACGAACAAAAGGAACACAAGACAGAGTCAACCTGTGGAACTCCTTGCTACAGGATGTTGTAAAAGCCTGGACAATTGCAGGGTTCAAAAAAAGAACTAGAGAAGTTCATGGAGGATAGGTCCATCAATGGCTAGCCAATAGCCAGGATAGGAAGGGATGCAAAAGCATGCTCTGAAGTGACCCTTGATTTTGTTTGGCAGAAGCTGAGAATGGGTGACTGGGGATGGATCACTTGAGGATCACCTGTTCTGTTCACTCCCTCTGAAGCACCTGGCACTGATCGCCGTCAGAAGACAGGATACTGGGCTAGATGACTATTGGTCTGACCCAGTACGGCCAATGTACATGAAATTCTAATAACCAGCCTGAAAAATTCAGTGAATTTGCATCAAAAGCATGGGATTCCTGTTTGATTTTTAAAGAATATGGGTCATTGTAAAGGGTATTTGATGGTCAAACATCTGCCCCACTTTAATAAAAGTTTAATCAATTCAGGGTTCTCTGGGCCCTCATTAGCTAGATTTTTAAAAATTGAATATTCTATTATTACCAATAAATGAAAAACATGCTGACTACATTGTTGTGGAATCTACATAAACACAAATATTTAGTGCTTCTTCTGTTGGTTCTGCAACAGTAATTAAATGGATGACACTATTCCTAGAGAGCTGTTGCGCTTGGAGGAACTGTGTCTCATTCTGGCATGATGATGTACTGTAGAAAATCTCTTCTTCGTATGGCATTGGCTTGATTTGCAACGATCAGTTTATAGGTCGATGTCCAGGTTTGAAATCCAGTTCATTGCAACGGGGTAACTTGGTGAATGTCAGTGAGGCTACCCTTAAACAAACAAACACTTAGGGCAGGAGGAGTATATATGTTCCATGGTTTGAGGCACTGGTCCACAATCACAGTCCGGGCTACTTCTCATTTTCCATTGGAAGAGTTTCTGGGCACATCTTCCATGCGATGTTCTTCTGCGGGTAAGTATGCACCATTCTTTCCATTGCAGGTCCAAGCCTGGCAGTTCTTCAGTAGGGTCAGTAATAAGGTGCTTATCTGGGACTGATGAGATATCCCGGGTTGCACGCCATTGATTATCCCCATTGAAATCCATGCAAGTACTGCTGTGAGTCCAAAGGGGGCTCCTAGATTTTCATCTTGTTCTAGGAAGATTCCTCACGTCATTGTGCAGGGGGTTCTGGTGTTTTGGTTTACGTTGGAGGGGAAAGTGGAGGTTTGGGAGTCCCTCTGTATTTTTGGAGGGTGACTATGGACAGAACAGGGAGCCAATCTGTTGGAGTTGACATTAATGTTCCCAAGATTATCTGCATTGCCCTGTTTAGTTGTGGATCCAGGAGCTTAGTGAGAGAGCTCTGGGTCCTTACTGGTGCACAGTATTCCACTGCGGAGTAGACAAGGACTAATGCCGCTGTGCGCAGTGTCCTGGGACCAGAAACCCCAGGACCGTAGAAATTAAAGTAAGCAATGTTAAATGAAAATGGCCAGGGTCATTTCAGCTCCATTGGAAACACAGAAGGAGAAGGATGAGGGGGAGATAGAATACTACATGACAGAGGACAGATTTAGTAGAGAACAAAGAATCTAGGGCAATATTAACAAATGCTGGAGAGGAAATACAGTTAAAAGTCATGAGAAGTAATTTACTCTGACCCTGCCAAAATGTCCTTAAAAGCCACCATGTAAATCTGAGATCCCTCTTTCCTGGCACTGTTCGAGGTATCAGTTAGTGAGGCCGGAGATCGGCCAGCAGAAAACTGCTGGACTTGTTTCTGTGCGTGCGTGGTGAATAAACTTCCCAGCAGATAGGACACAGACAGACACCAGAGTCATCCGGTACCTCTATGCTTAGGACATGGGGAAGAGAAACTACACCCTCTAGCTCTACCATCACATGTTCCCAGCTTTCAGCTAAAGAAAAAGTCCTGCTACTTTTTCAGCGGAATGGGCACTGATGTAAAGAGGAGCAAATCTGCGGTGTGCAGTGTAGCAGAGGTAGCACAAGCTGGCCCCCGCTCCGTTAGAGGGTGTACTGGAGTTTAGTTGAAGCGTTAAGCCGAAAGAGCTAAGTTGCTCTGCTGTCTCTCATATTTTGCGGCAGCACCATCCTTGCTGTCTGCAGAACTGGGACATTCAGGTCTCGTTTCTTTAATGCTCTCAGGTTTTTGTACAGAATGTGACATCTTGACAAATCTCCACTGGATCCGCCTAATGTCAATAACACAGGGCCGGCATGTACAACACCCGCAGGTAATGAGTGAGTGCTACGTTACCAGCCCTTATTGGCAGGGACGACAGAGTCTCTTTCACTCACTGCATGTCAGTCCAGCTGTGCCCGTCAGTCATCATTATGGCCAGAGCTGAATCAGACCAACCTCCTAAACGATCATTGCTCCAGCTTAGTTAATAGAGGCCTGATCCAATACCCCGTGAAGTCAATGTAAAGACTCACAGAGTTCAACAGGCATTGGATCTGGTTCTAAACTGAGGGTGGGTGGGAAATAGCTGACTAAATTAAACCCCAGATTACATACCTTTCCTGAACACTGGGGAAGTCTGGCTGGGTGAATTGATGGATTGGGCCTCTGGACTGAAGCGTGGCTCAAGGGAGAGGAAGCTGGATTCTATTCTTTCACCAACAGAATTCTTTACCAAATTCCAATCAGTTACATCCATGCCAGCCCCCATGGGCAGGTAATGAATCGCACAGGGGTCACAAAAGGCATACTCTGAAAGCATCACGTGGCCTGTAGAACCTTTATCACTAGTGTAGCTGCACGAGAAGCAAAAAGTTTCACAGCATTTAAGGCCCGAAGGGACCATAAGATCATCTAGTCTGACATCCCGTGTATCACAGGCCCTTAAATCTCACCATTACCTCTGCCTTGAGCCCAATGAAGTCTAAAGCCTCATCCAGAAAGTCTTTATTTGAAGACATCAAGAAATGGTGACTCCACCACTTCCCCTGGCAGTCTATTCCAACGATCAACAACCCTCACTGTTAAAACCCTGTGCCTTATTTCTAATTGGGATGGGTCTGCCTTCTGCTTCCAGCCACTAGTTCTTGTTACGCCTTTCTCCACTAGATTAACGAGCCCTTCAGTAACTGTAATTTCTCCCCATCGAGGTACTTACACTCTGTAATCAAGTCGCTTCTCAATCTTCAGCCTAAACAGAGTGACCATTTTTAAGTCTCTCGCCGCAAGACATTTTCTCTAGCTCTCAAATACTTTTTGTGGCTTATCTCTGCACCCTCTCCGATTTTTTCCCAACATCCCTTTCGAGATGTGGGCACCAGAACCAGGCACAATATTCCAGTGTCAGTCTTTCCAGTGCTGTACAACAGGAGATTTAAAAAAATAAATACATGAATAAATAAAAAGCACCCCCTGGATCTATTCACTAGTCTCCGAAATACAGCAGGACTGTCAGTTCCCAGGCTGAGACTGCAGGAGCAGTGGTTGGAAAACGTGGGGTTTTTGCTTGTGAAGTTTGATCGGGAACCATGGAGCCCCACCACAGCATTTTTGCAGAGCCACTTTTCAGCACGCAGCCACGCTTTAAAGGGCAAGACCAACCACACAAGAGAATATGCCGCAGAGTACGGCGTACTTAAACTCAGAAAACGACTGAGGACCCTTCTACAAGTCTTTGTCCCGAAGTCTAGTTGCGCTGCTTTTGAGTTGGAAAAAAAATATTCTGGAAGGCAACAGAACCCAAGTAAGCAATCATAGGGTTAGAAAGGGCTGCAAGGGTCATCTCATCTAACCCCCCCCCGCCCAGATGCAAGATTTGCGGTATCTAAAGCGAACAAACTGTGGGTGAAAGCCTGACTCCACTGAAGCCAGTGGCAAAAAGCTGCCCCTGCTGTATTTTCAGCCTGCCAGATCATACACTCAAAGCTGTCGTCAGCTTCAGTCACCTCCTCTCCCCACCAAGGTTTGGATGGCATTCCTTGTTCAGCCATTGCTCATAGTAGCTTCCATGGGCATCGATCTTTCATTCCCTGAACACCTGAAACTCCCACGGAAGCCAGTGGCAGCTCTGGGTGTGCAAGGAACGCAGGATGGAAGCCTGAGTGTGGTTTTCCGATCCACAGAGCCAACAATCAAATCCACCCACCCAGCAACCATTCTTTTCCCGCTAGACAAATACAAACGAATACCCTGTTGCATCAATGTCCATTTTCAAAGGTGAATCCCAAGGCAAACAGAGCAAAGGCCATTTGGAACAGGGCTCCTGGAAAGCCCAGAGCCATATAGCCCCGTTGTATTTAGCAAAAATTAAACCAAAAAAAACCTAACAAGAAAGGTCCTACTTGTTTGGTCTTTGGCTTTCACTAGGCAAATGCAGGCAAGCGGGAGGGGTTCCATAAACAGCAGCTAACTGAGAACCTACTCGTCTCAAAGTCTCACTGACATGAAAGTGCTGTTTGGAACAGCTAAGCAGTCTTCTAGTTAGTATTAAACACGAAGCTGTTTAATGTCACTGTCGACTGGCGTTAAACTGTAAACAGGTCCATTTGAATTCACTGACTAACATTTTGCCCTTCTGTGATCTTTCCATCTGAGGAGCGCAGAGCACTCTAGATGTATGAAAAGATCTTCACAACACCGCAGGGCACTACTGTAGCATTTCTACTCTCATCTTCCAGATAGGGAAACTGAGGCACAGAGAGATCCGTGACCCTATACGACAGAGAGAGATGGGAGTGGCACTCCTAAAGTCCCAGTCCCATGTTTAGCCACAAGACTATGATGTCCCCCTTTACTGTTAATATCAAAACATCTTGTTAAATAAAAATCTTGTCCCCTAAGCTGGACTGATCATTAAGAGTGTTGACATAAAGTAGTCTTGAATGTACTAGAGATTTTTTTATCCATCTGTCTCGTCTTACACTTAGAGCATAAGCGCTTTGGGACTGTCTTTGTTCTGTGTTTGTACAGTGGCTAGCACAATGGCATCCTGATCCACGACTAGGGTTCCTAGATGCTACTGCAATACAAATAATGCATAAATAATGATAACAGTATAATAGTTCAGATCAGTTTTGCAGATTCAGGGTTTTCAGTTAGGATCATACACATCAGAACTAGTCTGCCATTACACCTACAAGTCACTCCTGCCTGCTAGTGGTTAGAAAGACAAGGTGGGACCAACTTCTGCTGGTGGGACTGACAAGCTTTCAAGTTTAAAGCTGAGACTTCTAATAGTCTGTTTTATGGGTACCTCTTCCTCCCAGTTCTCCCATCCCCATCCTAATCTGTCTGTTTTGTCCATCTGTTGCATGTTTTCTGATGCTGCCTGTAAACTCTTTTGGGCAGAGACTAGGAGTCTCCTTTTCTGCTTGTTTGTGCAGCACCTAGCTGGGATTCTTCATTGCATTTGATAGCATCAGTGAACTGCGAACAAGATGACAAATTGAAAAGCTCTACAGAAAAGGGTGAAAACAGAGTTCTCTGCAGGTGGGAGGATGGACTCAAACAGGATATATAGCTCTTTAGCCGCTCAGACAAAAGTCCTGACAAAGAACCAAATTTTTGGGTGCTCATCTAAACCAACCTCCAAACCTTTAGAAGTTCAAGCATCAGACTTTTTGCAATGTAAATTGACGTCATTGGCCTCCGGGAGGTATCCCATAATGCTCTGTTGTGACCGCTCTGGAGATTTGCACTCTGCTGCACTGAGACCACATAAATAGGAAATAGCTCCTTACCCGCAAGCCCGGAGAAATTTTGAATCCCCATTTCCTGTTAGGTCAGCGTGGAGAAAGCTTGCCAGCACAACTGATCATGACGGCTGCATGCCCCAAACGCACTCCATCCTGGAACCGACCTGAGGTCTTGGATCTCATCAGTCTCTAGGGCAAAGCGTCTGTTCTGGCTCAGCTCCGAGCCAGCAAAAGAAACGTGGATATCTGCGAGAAGATATCTCGCGGCATGTTGGAAAAGGGGCACAACAGGGACGCGCAGCAGTGCCGTGTTAAGATCAAAGAGCTGAGGCAGGCGTATCAGAAAACTTGGGAAGCTAATGGTTGTTTCGGTTCGTCAGCAAAAACATGCCGCTTTTATGCGGAGCAGCAGGAGATTCTTGGTGGAGACCCAACCACTATGCTGCCATGCAGCGTAGATATCTCAGGGGGAATCGGAAACCAGGATGAATGAGGACGAGGAGGAAGAGGATGAGGAGGAGAACAGGATGCAGACGAGTGGGGTATCCCTTGTCCCTGAAAGCCAGGACCTGTTTGCTGCACAGAGTAGCCCAGCCAGACACAGGAAACCATGACTGACCGGCATGCCAAGGAAGGCACATCTGGTGCGTATGTACTACAGATTGCATTTCTTTGGTTATATCAGCCTGGACCCGGCCTTCAGAGTCCCTCCACAAGTATTTTGTACTCATTTGGGTTTGTTACTTGCTTTCCGAGGACTTCACTGTTGCTTGTGAGACACTGATGGCCAATGCTGAGCGTCATGGTGACGGCAGGAATAGAACGCGGCTCCTCTGACTCCCAGAGTGACTCCTGGGGGAATTCTGCCCCAAAACATTTAAAATGCGGCACGTTTTCAAATTCTGCATACTTTGTCAAAACACTACACTATAATCATGCCAATTTCAATTATTTGGGTCATTTATTTCAAAACACCTGTCAGTCAACAAGTCTGTCTGTAACAATACAGACAACAAAAAAGGTTCAAGAAATGTTCGACAACCAGAGTCCTTACTAGGCATATTAACACAGAAGTCTGAGTAATACTATATTTAAACTACAATACAGGAACGTGTTTCCTGCACCCCTCCAAAGTGGTGCAAAGGCCTGGGGGAGTCAGGGGTAATAGAGGAGCAGAGGGAGAGGGAAGGAGCCTGGGAGTGAACCTGAGGAGTTGCTGGGTGTGGGTAGGAGATGTATGGAAGAAGTTTTTGTTTGTTTTTTGGGGGGATAGAAAGAGGGATTGTTAGGGAGCCTCCCCCATGCAGCTCCTGGCTGACCCCTAGGCTCTCCCATTCAATCAGGCACATCTGTTCCTGTCCCCATGTGTCTCTGCACCCCCCACTCCCATTTAGCCCCTGATTCAATGCTCTCACCCCCCCCTAGCTCCTGTGCCTCCCCATCAGCCCTTCTGAACCCCTGTCTATGGGGCCCCAAGAAGCCCCATGTGCCCTGCTCTGTCTATCCCCCCCCATATCCCATGTCTCCTCACCTGGCCCCATGGGCAGGGCACTGTGAGGAATGCAGCCTCTGCCTTCTCCTTCTCTGTGGCTGATAGCTCCGGCCCTGAGCCAACTGCCTTCTCTTCTGGGGCCACAGCTAACCATGGTGGGCAAAAGGTCTACTGCAGCCACACCCCGGCAGCATCTATTTTCTGTGGGGGAAATAATCTGCCGGGGGGAGGTGGGCGGGGAGAAGGACCTGAATTCCATCGTGCACAGTGGTGCAGAATTCCCCCAGGAGTAAATACTGCCTCGGTTTATGCTGCGTTCACATACGGAGGGCCATCTTCTCAACCACAAGTGCTAGTTTTTGTTTAGTTTTTTAAATGGAAGCTCTTCCCCAGTCATTCCAGCTTAGAAATGGAAAAGCTTCACACCTTCATATAAGAAAACATGTAAAAAAAACACCTTATATGCTAGAACAGAGAGAGCCGATTTATTTACTTCAAGGCATGTGCGCCCAGTTTTTCCTCCCTTGCCGTTCCATCACCCTGGTATTCACCCCTTGGCTTCAAGGTGCTTGACAATCACTCAGCCCATTCTCTCCTAGCTCTTGATTGCTGGGGGGTTCCTGGATCTGGGGAAGCTGTGGAACAGCACAGGGCTTGTACTTGGCTGGTAGGTGCGTTGCTTGTACAAGACCAGGGCCAGTGGAAGGCTAAGATTGAAGCTAGCTGGGCCCTTGCAGCGCCATCATTCTGTGGGAGAGGGAAGCTTTTCCTAATATCCAACCTAGACCTCCCCCACTGCAACTTGAGACCATTGCTCCTTGTTCTGTCATCTCCCACCACTGAGAACAGCCTAGCTCCATCCTCTCTGGAACCCCCCAGGTAGCTGAAGGCTGCTATCAAATCCCCTCTCCCTCCTCTCTTTTGCACACTAGACAAGCCTAGTTCCCTCAGCATCTCTTCGTAAGTCACGTGTTCCAGCCCACTGATCATTTTTGTTGCCCTCTGCTGGACTCTCTCCAATTTGTCCACATCCTTCCTGCAGTGGGGGGCTCAAAATTGGACACAACACGCCAAATGTGGCCTCACTAGTGCCGAATAGAGGGGAATAATCACTTCCCTCGATCTCCTGGCAATGCTCCTACTAATGCCTGTTGCCACACACCTCTGTTTAATTTTGGCCCAATCCTCCAATTTGTCTAGGCCACTCTATCCTATTCCTACCCTCCAGTTTATCTACCACTCCCCCCAACTTAGTATCATTCCCAAAGTTGCTGAGGGTGCAATCCACTCCATCCTCCAGATAATTAATGAAGAAGTTGAACAAAACCGGCCCCAGGACCAACCCCTGGGGCACTCCGCTTGTTACCAGTTGCCAACAAGACATTGAGCCATTGATCATTACCCATTGAACCTGATGATCTAGCCAGCTTTCTATCCACCTTATAGTCCATTCATCCAACCAACCCATGCTTTTGTAACTTGCTGTGGGAGACCGTAACAAAAGCTTTGCTAAAGTCAAGGTTTATCATCATGTCCACTGCTTTCCCCATATTCACAAAGCCAGTCATCTGATCATACAAGGCAATCAGGTTGGTTAGGTATGACTTGCCGTTGGTGAAGCCATGCTGACTATTCCTGATCACCTTCCTCTTCTCCATTTGCTTCAAAATGGATTCCTTGAGGACCTGCTCCATGATTTTTCTGAGGACTGAGATGAGGCTGACTGGTCCGTAGTTCCCCAGATTTTCCTTTTTCCCTTTTTAAAAGATGGGCACTATATTTGCCTTTTTCCAATTATATGGGACTTCCCCCAAACCACCATGATTTTTCAAATATAATGGCCAATGGCTCTGCAAGCACATCAGCCAACTCCCTCAACACCCTCGGATGCAATGCATCCATGGACTTGTGCAGATCCAGCCTTTCTAAGTAGTCCTGAACCTGTTCTTTCACCACTGAGGGCTGCTCATCTCCTCCCCATTCTGTGCTGCCCAGTGCCGTAGTCTGGCAGTTGACCTTAGCTATGAAGACCGAGGCAAATAAAGCACTGAGTACTTCAGCCTTTTTCACTTAATTTGTCACTAGGTTGCCTCCTCCATTCAGTAAGGGGCCCACATTTTTCCTGACCTTCTTGTTGCTAACATACCTGCAGAAACCCTTCACGTCCCTTGCTAGCTGCAACTCCAGTTGTGCGTTGGCCTTCCTGATTTCACTCCTGCATGCTCAAGCAGTATGTTTATACTCCTCCCTGGTCATCTGACCAAGCTTCCACTTCTTGTAAGCTTCCTTTTGGTGTTTAAGCTCAGTGAAGATTTCTCTGTTAAGCCAAGCTGGTTGCCTGCCATATTTGCTATTCTTTCTGCACCTGGGATGGTTTGTTCCCACGCCCTCAGTAAGGTTTCTTTAAAAATGGGCAGCTCTCTTGGACTCCTTTTCTCCTCACCTTATCCTCCCAGGGGATCCTGCCCATCAGTTCCCTGAGGGAGTCAAAATCTGCTTTTCTGATGTCCAGAGTCTGTATTCTGCTGTTCTCCTTTTGTCAGGATCCTGAACTCGACCATCTCATGGCCACTGCTGCCCTGGTTGCCACCCACTTCTACCTCCCCTACCAAATCTTCCAATTGGGAGCAACGGGATCTTTGTGTGTTCCAAGCGCTTGACAAACATGGCACTGCCATGTTGCATGGGCCAAAACTATATGAACCTCTCCGACCCACACAGAACTGTCCTAGTTCGTACCGAGGACCTCATTCTACAACAGCATGGTCCAGGCGATGCTGCATTGCCTGGGGATCAGGAGACGTGCGCATTCTTCCCAGTTTTCCTTCTGACCTGTTGTATGATCTTGAGCGAGTCACTTCACCTCTTTGTGACCCAGTTTCTCCTCCTTGTCTATTTAAAATTGTGAGCTCTTCAAGGCACGGACTTTCTCACTAGGATATACGTACGGCACCCAGCACAGTGAGGTCTCTAGGTGCTCCTGTCATCCAAATTATAAATAACGATTCAGCCCTTCCTCAGACAAGCAGCTTTTGGTTATCAGAGCTGGACATTTAAAAAAAAAATGTATCACATTAGCCAACTTAATAGTGGAGTTTCCTGGTCTGTTCACCAACATTTCTAGATCACAGCCCATTCCAACACGCACTGAAGTCAAAGGAGAGGTTCTCAGCAACTTGCGTAGGCTTCAGCTCAAGCCATTACTGCAGCCAGAAAACATCCTATCCACCCGAAGCTGCTAGACTCATTTTTAAACCTTGAAGCCAGGACTCATGCAGGCAGTTTTAGAACCGGTTGCTTATGTTCCACATTCTTAAAGAAGGTCAAGTAATCCAGCACACAGCTCGTTGCTTTCGCGCACCAGGCCAGCCTTAAACTGCTTCAATAAAAAAAGAAAGGCTAGCAACACCAGAAGATTGAGTCCTGAAAGCCAGATATCAAAATCATACAGGGGTAAACTCGTTTGACCTTGCAGCAAGAACAGCTCTTCCGGGCATTTGGCCTATGCCCTATGGGCATTGAATTACAAAAGTCTCCCCCCGTGTTGAAGGAGAGAGAAGCTCTTCACGGGAGCACTGCAGGAGAGATTGCTACAGAGACAGGTGTTACTGCGAAGCCCATCTACTGTCCACAGCATGCCAGCTGAGGTGTGCGGATAGCCTCTCTCGCATCAGGAAAATCCTGGTCCGTGCTAACAACAACTGGAAGGAGGAAACGTGCACAGTCCTTGGGACATATCCTTTTCTGGTTTGAACTGGTGCAGCTCTACCGATTTCTGTAGGGCCTCTCTCAATTTGCACCAGTGGAAGATCTGTGCTCTGGAGATTAGATATAATCTTACACAGGAATTTCATTTTGTGCCAGGTTTTTATTTTAAAGCAAACAAGAAAAAGTTGCGATGTTTTAAATCAACAAGGTCCCTGGTTATACGGGCTCTAAAATCAATGCTCTGTTTCACTGTAACTACAATCACGCTGGGGCACTGGCCCCTGATCTCAATTCCCCCTAAAGAGCAGAAAGTCGAGTGCCAGCACACATCCATCCTTTGGAAGGTACGAGCCCAATTTGGATCTCAGTTTGGTGCACTGGTAAATAAGGAGCAGCCCCAATGAAGCGACATGGGTGAGATTAGAACTGAACCCCAGCGGGTTGTTATGTATTGAAAGCTGTCCATGGGTCTGATTCACATCTCATTTACACCAATGTAAACCCAAAGCAACTCAACTGAAGTCTGTGGAGCTATATGGAGCATCAATTTCCTCTCCCCCGCCCCCGCCCCCCCCCCTTTTTTTTTTGTGCTTTAACCCAACACAAAGTCCTTGCCTGCCTGGCTGCAGATCCTTACCCGAAAGCAAGGGAAAGAGAACAATTGCAGGTGGCGCTACCCAAGCAACCATTACCCCCCTGGACCAGCCCCAGGCTTTCAGGCTGGCAGCCTGTCCCTCCGGGGAGATTGCTTAGTGGGTCCTGCCGTCCCTGAAAGGTAGGGAGGAAAAGGGCCAGCAATGGCAGGTATCCCGCTCCCCCGTTCAGATGCTTAGCCCTAAATGTTATCTGGTGACGCAGGGTGGAGCTCTGATCCTTCCATGTCCAATCTGCCAGAAGGTGAGGTGGGGACCTCTGGAGAAAGTGGCACCATTTCCGCCCCCACCCCATGGCAACATCCTCAGAAAGCAGGAGGCTGTGGCCTGGGGGAAGATGAGTTTCTTTCACCTCACTTCCAGGATCTCCAACCCCAAGCAATCAAAAATCATTCATGAGGGAGACCCCTCCCCAATCTCAAGATTGGCTTAGAAATAACAGCTTTGTGGCCTTTGTGTTTTCTTGCTGGAGACCAAGCCCTTAAGGTCCACGCTGTCTGACTTTTTCCCCACAACCACAGGGCCTAGAAACCTATTTCTTTTTTTTTTTTTACATTGAAAGCTGACATTCTCACCGGTTTACATGATCCTTCGGCCTAGCAGAAAGGTATCATGAGATTCACTGTCCAACAGCGAGAGCTGGCAAGCCTGCCAATCTTTGGCACTCTCATCTAAAGCAGTGATTCTCATCCAGGGGTACACGCAGCCCTGGCGGTACACAGACATCTTCCAGGAGGTAGATCAGCTCATCTAGATATTTGCCTAGTTTTATCACAGGCTACATAAAAAGCACTAGCCAAGGCAGTACAAAGTAAAATTTCATACTGCTCCATATACTGTAGACTGAAATGTAAATACAATATTTATATTCCAGTGGTTTTATTTTATAATTATACAGTAAAATGAGAAAGTCAGCAATTTTTCAGTAATAGTATGTTGTGGCACTTTTGTATTTTTATGTCTCATTTTGTAAGCAAGTAGTTTTTAAGTGAGGAAGTTTGGGGTACACGATGCAAATCAGACTCCTGAAAGCAGTACAGTAGTCTGGAAAGGCTGAGAACCACTGATCTAAAGGTCTCCAACAGTCGTACTTTATTTCCTGTGGAGTGGAAATGAGAAAGTGAAGCGAAAAAACACACGACAGGTGATCCCCAGTGAGGGAAGACTTGCCTTGTCCCATAGCCAGAGACATATGAATGCCCTCACAGGTCCCCAGTGAGTGTGAGCAGAACAGTAAAGGGAGTGGTGCTGGAGAAAGAGACGATGGGAAAAGGGATGGGGTGGGGCTGAAATGCTGCCAAGGATTGTGACTGAGCATCTGGCAGGATCCAGCCCGGTTATGTTTGTTTTAAAACAAGCATTCCTGTTTGCCTTGGTGAGATCGATCCGTGTTGCCGACAGTGCACTATTTAAAACCTTTTTTGGGGCGCTGGGTCTGCAACCCCTGAAACACTGGCCACATCTCACTAAAAGCCAGCACCGCTCACTTTGAGTCTGAAACCCCCTCCACACCCTCCTCCATCATCACAGATTGAAACAACTTCTCCTAACTGACAACTGGCTGAGGAATGAAACCGCACTAACAAACGGAGTTACAGGGCCTAGTCAGGTCTCGCCTATCTACGCTGAGAAAAATCAAGTCCCCTGTGGGCAAAGGGGGTGGGTCCTAAAGCCTGGGTTCCAGCCCGACCCTGAACGTCTACACGGCAATTAAACAGCCTCTTAGCCAGAGTCCGAGTCAGCCGACACGGGTCAGCCACAGGTATTTAATTGCTGTGTAGATGTACGCCTAGAGCCTTTGTCCAGGAGACTCGGGATGTGCTAAGCATCCATTTTGGCCATATCTGTCCTACAAAAGTGAACCAGAACCGAACCCATTTCAGAACAAATGGCTCTGAGGAGCCCACGCTGAACCAGAGTAAGTACAGCCTCACCCAAACCATTTTAACTGTCGTGCCCTCTGGGTACCTATCCCACAATGCCTGCCTCGGCTCCCAACAGCAGCGCGTTCTGGGAGATGGCGCAAGGCCACCAGCGGAAGACTAGTTGCACTGTTTCAGCTGGTCAGCATCCACACTGGGACGAAACTGGTTCAGAATGAACTGGTGACACTTTAGCCAGGTGTGACACCCGTTGGAAGGCTGGCTGCTCTAACGAGCTGTTAGACGGCTTGCAGCGTTTTGGTGCATGGACACAAAGCATTCTACAAGCCTCGTAGGGCCTCTCTTTATTGTCCATAGCGCAGACAAAGTGTTTGCTGGCTGGCAAATGCCAAACTAGTAATGAAACAACCTTAAATGCACTCAACGTGGGGAAATGGGCGGGAGGGGGGAGAGAAATCGGTCAGGTACCTGAGCAAAAAATAGCAGTCATCCATACACTAAACTAGGTGATTCTATACTATGCTACTGCAGAAGAGTGGTCAGTCCAATTAGAAGATTAAAGGCCGAAGGAGCCAGAGATGCATGGAGCAGAGCTGAGGAGGTACCATTTCCCTGCTTGATTTTCAGACATTGAGCGCACGCTTCCCCCTTGGCAGCTCAGTGGAGCAGATCAGCACCTCTTAAAGTCAGCCAGACTTTCCAATAATCCAGACAATCAGTGCAATGAAGTTGCACATGCTGGATAATCCCATGTGCAAATAGCCAAGAAGCAGGGGGTCTAGAAGGGCACAGCATCACTTTTGCCCCACTAATTACAACATGATTTGTGGGGTGGTAGCACCCAGAGTTTGCAAGGAAGATAAAGGCCCCACGTGCTAGGCACTGTGCATGAACACGGGAGGCCGGTTCCTGCTGCCCTGAAGTACTTACAAGCCAACTGACGATAAAATGGGGTGGATAACGGGAGGGGATGCAGGAGGGTAACAGTGATAGGAAACACGCTTACAAAGACTGGCTAGCCCTGAAAATATAGGACGTGGTTTGCACGACTACTCAGGATCAACCTAGCTCTGCTCCCACTGAAGCCCCATTGGAATCAATGAAAGCGCAGCTAAGCCAAGGGGGCTGAGCTTTTGGAAACACACTCTGACTACACAAGGAACGCATGCTACCCTTGATCTTCGTGTAAGCCCCTTCCTGCTATCAGCAGATCTGCTGTGGATCAAGGGGATTATCTGGCCCTGCATCTTATGTTGAGCAACACCTTGCTTTACGATGCCGGGGGATTAGTTGCGGAGTAAAAGGGTACACAATGCTCTTAGGACTGCCAGAATCAAGCCCTTTGTCAAACTGGCCCACAGCCCCTAATTAAAAAATGCAAGATCGATCTTGCAGACACTCCCAGGTGCAGTTTAACTCCTCCAGGGTTTAGTTTCTTGAGAGGCTAATCTTCATAGAAGGATTACTATTTATTATTACTAGTGTTATCAAAGCAGCTGGGAGCTCTAGTCATAGACCAAGGCCCACATTGCTAGGGGCTGTACAATCACAGGACAGCAAAAAAGGTCCCTGCCCAAAAGAGCTTCTAATCTAAGCAGAAGACAAGAGACGGATACAGACAGATGGAGGAGATGGCAGGGAACCAGTGAGACAATACCCATCAGCGTGATGGGCAGTGGTCTCTGCACACCAGCAGTCTAACCCTGCTCACGTTTCTTGCAGACATCACAGCAAAGGAAGTTCTAAGGCTGGATCTGAAGGAGAACAGTGAAGTGGCCCTGTGGATGTTTACAGGGAGCCCCTAGAGTATAAAGTCAGAAGGGAAGATTAGATCTGACCCCCTGTAAATCACTGGACGTTACAATTTCCCCTAGTTAGTCCTGTATGGAGCCCTTCTTTTCTCCTTCCTGAGCGTTGCCAGCTCCTCCTGGTTCTGTTGGCAAAGAGGGTAGGGTCTCGATCTTCCTTAAAAGAAGATCATTACTCTTCAAGCTGGTTTTGCCGTAACAAGATCAAGAGGTCAAACCGCATATTTTTATTCGTCATGTTTATTACGGCAGGACCTAAGGACCAGCCAAGAATGCAGCCACGTTGTACTAGGTGCTGCACAAAGACAAAGCAGTAAACAGTCCCTGGACAAAAGAGCGTATGATCTAAATAGACAGGCACAAGCTGAGGGAAGGGGTGGAACACACAAGCAGAGTGAACCATGTCAGGGCAGCAAATGGCATGTTAATGCCATCATTTTTTTGGTGGTGGTGGGGAAGTCAGCTAAAAGGAAAGAAAAGTGAAGGAAGAGGGGACACTGAAGGGAAATGGGGGGGGTGTGTGACCCAGGGACCCTTGGTGCCAACTGGTAGAGAGCACAGCGAGTACACAGGGTTTTACAGAACCCCTGGGTCAGATAACTGCATAACAGTTCAAAGGGTGGCTGAGGTCTTGACCAAGAGCCAGTGGCCCATTGGTCAGAATGATCATTGTGACGTGTAAGTCTGGATAATACTTAAGGAGTTCTGCACCTAGACTGAAAATTACATTCTTAAGGTCTTGGCGTTAAGGGCTTGTCTACACTTCAAACGCTGCAGCAGCACAGCTGTGCCACTCACGTACTTCAGTGTAGACACTACCTATGCCCATGGGAGGAGTTCTCCCATCAGTGTAGCTAATCCACCTCTGTGACACGCTGTACTCCACGTCCACCCTTATGGTGTGATTTGTGTAACATTCATGTTCACCCTTACAGTGTACCTCTGTATTGTCTAATGCAAAGTATGCCACGCAGGGTGTTTTTGGAATGCTCGTGACAGACTGAACATTATTGTTATGGTAGCACGTTTCCTGCAATGTCATACATACGTCGTTGTGAAACTCTGCTATGTAATATTCCCAAATGTGTCTCTCACATGGCTTGAACAGATCTAGGTGAACACAAAGGCAGAGGCATGCATACAGGAACAATGCACTGGCCTCAGCACATAAGACGTTGATGCTCATTTGACTCAAGTGGGGGAAATCATTCCCATCACGGGACATGGCCGATCACCTGACCCCGGGAAGTGACAAGGAAACATGTTAAAGGCAGAGGCATTTTTGTCTCTGGATCTCCTTTGGAATCCATCTATGAAGCAACAAGCAACTGACAGACTGCCCGTAGGGGGGAGCTTGGTTGAAAAGGAGTCAACCAGCCTGTGGTGAACATTATCTGAGACTATCAGGCTCGTGACATGTTGAGTTTAGTTTGGAATGTGATTTGTCTTTAATTAATCGTGATTAAACCTTGATTCATATTTTTCTGGCTTATGATCACTTAAAATCTTGCTGTAGTCAATAAACTTATGTGTTTTTTTTTATCTAAAGCCGTGCATGTGGATGGAGTGTGTGCAGAGACTTCACTCACTGTGGCAGAGCTGGTGCATATCAATTTATTTGATAAACTGACAAACTAAATGTAATGAGCTTGCACGGTGTGGTGTACAGCACTGAGCCCTGTAAGACAGCAGTTCCCGGGGTTGCATCTGGGACTGGGGGTCAATTCCATGAGTGGCTGGCCAGAAGTGCTCCTTCACTAGGTCAGGGACCGATTACTCGCAGAAGGCTGGGCGTGGGCCTACCCAAGAGTGGGTGGTTCACAGCCAAGCAGAGTAAATCAGGGCCCAGGAGTGACGGATTGAGGTGACGCAGCTACACACCAGTCCAGAGTGCAGGGGGGAATATCACAACCTCCCCAAGAGACCGTGGCAGGGTTGATGGAAGAATTCTTCTGTTGACCTAGCGCTGTCTACATGGGGACTTAGGTCGACTTTATGCCACTCAGGGGTGTGAAAAATCCACCCCTCTGAGTGGCCTAGTTATGCTGACCTAGGTTTTTAGTGTAGATAAGGCCTAAGACGTACCTGGAAATGTTCCTTTCAGGCAAAGATGACTGACATCTAGTTCCCACTCTGGCTATTTGGGTATTGCAAACTTACTGAGCCAGGTGTGAATGGAGAGAAGGCAAACATCTACAAGGGAGGAAGTCTATAGGGAGAAAAACAGCCGAGCAGTATCCTGTCTAGGAATACAAACAGAAGATTGGCCTGGTATCTTGGAGAGCAAAGAGACGTGCTGAACCCTTTACCTAGGAGGCAAGCTGACAGCATGATGGTCTTATGAAAGAAGGGACACAGCCAGCTTGCCAAGTGTTGCAGGGATTTTGGGGCAGCAATACTTCGTTAGATGCGAGTATCTTGTTAATTCAGTTTAATCTCTGGAACGTGTGTTCCGAGCTTATTTCATATGTAGCCATTTGTTTCCAATACTTCTATTTGCTATTGCATGAATTTCTCAGCTTTGTTAAATACCCTTCTACTTGATTTCACTGTAAGCACGCCTAAGCGCTGTGGTAAGCAGAGTCTGAGGTGGAGCTGGTGAGCTAGGCGGTTCTGCTCCTTTGGAAGCAGCGAATCTGTGAATACTGCAAGTGGCCGGTGGACCAGGGGCGGGACACTCCAGGAAGAAGCTCACGGTTGGAGCGCGCCTATCGCGAACCTGTAGCGACAGCGGGGCCTGTGTAGGCCTAGAGGGGCGTGCGTGCGCTTCCAGTGGCTGGTGGAGTTGTGGAGCTGGCCCTCTGCGGGCAAAGGGCAGGTGGTAGCGAGTTGCCTCACAGCCCTAGGTACTCCAAGAAGCAGCACATATGGGGATGGGGCAGGGAAGAAAAGGGCTAGAGGGGAAGGGGTGGAGAGAAGCTGAGGTGAAGATACCATGAAGGAGGGGGAGGGAGAGAGCTGGACCAAACAGTCAATGAGCACAGGGCAGACAAAGTCCTGTCAAAACTATATTTTTAAAGCCAGATGAAGTCACTGGAACGGGGGGCAGGGGGAGAAGAGACACCAATGGGAAGACAGAGTTAAGAGGCTTGAGTTCCCTTCTGAGCTGTGCCACAGAATACCTGTGTGACCTTAGGCAAGTCCCTTGACTGGTCTGTGCCTCAGTTTCCCCATCTGTAAAACAGATCCTGCTTGGTGCTCACGTTGGTACGGCCCTTTGAGCGTTCCAGAGGAAAAAGTACTATGTACGTGCTAAGCAGTGCTGAATCCCCAGGGACTCCGAGTTAGCATGAAATGGCATTGGCACAAATCAGACCTGTGCAAAGGGAATAAACACTGGTCTATTCCAGTGTCGGACAGGTTAAAGAAAACAAAGGGCCGGAATCTCCATTATAATCTGGCCCCCTTGTCCCCTGCAGGTAGCCCAAGGGAACTGGGTTGTGGCTGCAAACAGCCGGTGGAGATTTCCCCTTGCAGAAGGAGACTTGCTGCTGGTGTGAAGTTGGCAGAGCTGACCACCCTCACCCCAGCATAAGGAGGAGGACGTGCAGCTCCTGCACTGGCAGAGGATCCATAGGGACCCTTGTCCAGTGGCGCAAGTAGGGCAGCTGTAAACACCACCCCTGCTCCTCTGTGCCACACGTAGCTCAGAGGCAGGGGAGAATCTAGCTCCAAGCCTCCAACACACAGGGAGTGAGAGGGGTAAATCCAGCTGGCCATATTACCAGCGGGCCATGTACCACCCTGGATCTGTCTATGCACAGCTTCTAGCAGTATCATTGAGGCAACACAATTTGGTGGACTCCACTTCCCAGCTATGGGCTAGGAGAGACTTATGGGCCAGGGAGAAAGCTGATGCTACAGGCCTGGACACAGTGAACAAAAAAACCATAAACGTCACAGGATCCTTTACCCCCACAGCCCTTGGCAATGGAATTTCCCCTCCCTTGATCTATGCAGAAGCACCTTAGTGGCATGGATCTCAGCTACGTTCGAGGCTTGCTTTCTCGGTTCCAGAGCTGTACAGTTTGGCTCCAAATCCAGATATAACCTTTCCCCAAGTTCAGGGGAGTTTGGAGCTGAGATTTTGATGTGGGCACCTCTCTGCTTCCATGGGACCTGATCCCGCAAGACGCTGAGCACCTTCCATTCCACAACGGGAATGGAAGGGGTCGGTCCCTTGCCGGTTTGGGCCCTATATTTGTATGGGGCCCTCTCAGGGATTTGCTCAGGCACGTTGCCCAGTTATTGTTAATTAACAGGCCCAGTTCTGCCCTCAGACACGTGTAATTCATTGATGTCCACGCAAGCTACACCCATGAGCTGAACAGCACTTTAGCGTTGTTTGGTTACGACACCGAGTGGCCTGGAATGGCTATGTTCTGCACCGTGCCGGGCCCTGGCTGTCCCTAAACCTCCAACTGCCAGAAACTGGGACTGGAGGACAGGGATGGATCATTTGATAATTGTCCTACTCTGTTCATGCCGTTTGAAGCACCTGGCACTGGCCACTGCTCTTACGTTTTAAATGATCCCTTTGGAACACAAGGAGGTGTCTGTTAAGCCAGTGAGCTGGGAAAAGCAGTGGGAGTACACGGGCCAGATGCTCCACTGATATGAATTGGTGTAGCTACACAGAGGATCAGAGCCGCCTGTCTCATTCCCTGTTCTACGCACACAAAAATAGGCTTTTCTGGCCGACGTCTCTGGCACCTACAGGCTAAGGTGACCAATTAAGGTGTGTTTACAAACCATGCCCACTGTGGATCACCCCGCCTCCGCCTCCCTCGCCTAGGCTTTAACGACTCCAACCTAGATTTATAATTAACTCGGCATGAGGAATTTCAAGGGCAGTGGCAGAGCGCCCACCTATATCCCTGCAACTTACCACTGCCAATGGAAACCGTGCTCGTTATTCATTTCCCTCTTACCCCTCCCTGTATGGGAGCAGTCTGGCTGGAGAATAAACCAGCTCCTACACTACTTAAAAATCCTGCTGCCGTAAATATTAGACCGAATTATTTGTGTGGGGGGTGGGGTGGGGGGGATTTTGTGTGAATCATTTGCATCTCTATTCTCCGGGAGAATGGTCCACACACTGCAAATAAAAGGCATGACGCTGGAACCTGGAGGAAGCATTACCTGAGCCTCGTACACCACCTTTCAAGCTGAAGGCTCCCAAAGGACTTTACAAAGCATAGGGTACGTTCCTAATTACCAACTTGCAACTCCATCGCCCCCTACAGGCAACCGCATCCTATCAGACAACTGCACACTACAAATACTCAAACCCGCGCAGCCACAGCTCCAAAGTTGGATTCAACTATTCCCCCAGCCACAGACTCGCTCCCTTAGCACTTGAGTTGAAGGAGAATCTCCACAAGCTGCGTAGGCCCTGTGGGACACAGCAGAGGGCAAAGGTGCACCCCCAGACCCACACAGTTCATTGCAGCATAGATACATACACAGATACATCACCAGACCCCTGTCTCAGAAAGCAGCCGCCTCTGGAGTGAAAAGTGGCAGCTGATTAACAGCACGCAGGAACCCTGGTTCAGGCAGGAAATGAAAACAAGGACGGCATACGCAGGCTTCCCAACGCCTTCCACACACACAAGTGATCAGAACAACTGTAAACGCCAGGTGGGTCTTTCCTCTCTGTCCATCACAGTGAGGCAAGGCTGCTCCTGGTTAAACACAATCCACCGAGTTGACTGACAGATGCTCTTCCCTTGTGTATGCAGGAGGTGGCCACACGTAGCAGATTGTACTCATTTTCCAGACTGGCCGCTCTCTGCTGTTTCCATCCTTCCTGGGAAGAGCATTTGCTAACAAAGGAGCGACAGAGTTTCACCTTACCCAGAACTCCTTTAAGAGGCTAAAGCAGAAAAATACGTTTTCAGCAAATGTCAGCTAGTTGGACAGGTATCTCAGAGATCAAGAGGCTTTTTTCCTCCCATGCTCTCCCAGCCCCTTCCCCTGGTGAGGCTACAAGAGATTGTCTTTACCTGCTCTGTGCCTGAGGGTGCTCTACAAAAATACCTGTTGTAAACAACAAATCACCTGTTTCCTTAGCACAGGCAGGCACAGAGCTGAACCTTTGTTCCTCCTGATTGGCTAATACCAAGTACTTAAGTTTCATTAACTCTTTCCTTGCAGGATGCAAGCGTTGGGGAAAAAAAATCAGTGTGGGAATTATACCGGGGCCCCGCTCTAACAGCACTGAAAAATACTTCACAGGAGTTAATGATTTTACATTAAAAAAGATTTTACAGAGTGATTTCGGGTGCCTACATTTTGCGGGATTCAATCTGAGACCCTTTACAGGGGCTTGATTTTAAGAGCTCAGCAGATCCTCTCTGAAAATCAGGCACCTAAACTCCCTGTTCACTTTTGGAAAACAGGCCCTGAACCCACACAATCTACTGCCCCAATTTTTAAACTTGAATGCCTAAAGTTTGCAGGCACCTACTATAAGTTCTGATTTTGAAGCAGACTGAACACACACAACTTTTAAACTGCCTAGCTTTGTTTTCAGTGTGACTTTATTTAAAAAAAAATCTCACAGTTCTACAAGTGAAACCAAGTTTGACACCGAGGAATAGCGTATTTTCTTCAGCTGAAGACAGCTCCATCAATTCAGCTGAAACTTACTCCACAGAAAAGAAATCCCACCCTTTCGGCATAGACCAAGAACAGAACATTTCAACTCAAAAAGGAACTTTGAGAAAGTTATGAACTGGGGGCTGGAGGGGAAATTAAAATGAAAACTGGAACCTACCCTCAGTTGTACTGACCACTAGAACACTTTCAGTTTATGAGCAAATGCAGGCCTACTGATAGCCCTTCCTTTAGGCAGGCATAGAGAATGAAAGTTACCACCCATTTGCACAAAGTGCTGGGATTTTCACCACCAATCACTAGAAGGTTTGTTGTAGCTTGACGTGACTGGGTAACCATTTAAGGAAAAAGAAAAAAACCAAACCAAAAAACCCCCACACCAGAACTGGTCATCTTTGATTGTTGCTGGCTAAGAATGTTTAAAACAAAGGCCTGGAACACACTGAGATAGTAGAAGATGGAGGGAGAAAAGAGAGAGCAACTGTGAAAGAACACTGAATAGATGGAAAACAGCAGCTTCCACTGCAATACATCAGGTCCATTTGCAATGACAAACACTGGTCATAGAATCATAGAAATAATGTCGGGTGGGAAGGGGTCCCAAGAAGTCATTTAGTCCAGCCCCCTGTGCTGAGGCAGGCCCAAGTAAATCTAGACCATCCCAGACACGTGGTTGTCTAACCTGTTCTTAAACACAACCTCCACATTCCATAACCTCCCTTGGAAGTCTGTTCCAGACCTTTATAATTAGGTTTTCCTAATATCTAACCTGGATCTCTGCGGCAGTTAAGCTGATTACTTCTTATTCTACTTTCAGTGAACATGGACAACAATTGACCACTGTCCTCTTTATAAGAGACTCATAAGGTTCCTTCTCAGTCTTCTTTCCTTAAGACTAAACATACCCGGTAAAACCTTTCCTCATAGGTGCGGTTTTCTAAACCTTTTATCCTTTTTTGTTTCTCTCCTCTGGACTCCCTCCAATTTCTCTACATCTTTCCTAAGGACTCCAGCTGAGGCCAAACCAATGCCAAGTAAAGCAGGACAATAACCTCCTGAGGTCCCTTCCAACTCTAATCTTCTATGATTCTATGAATGTTTTGCAGTTGCAAAAAAGGCTAATATCATTCTGGGCTGTATTAACAGGAATATCACAGAGCAAACACAGCAGGTAATCTAATACAACCCCCTGCTCAAAGCAGGACTAACTTCAGCTAAATCATCCCAGCCAGAGCTTTATTAAGCCGCAGCTTAAAAACCTCTAAACATGGAGATGCCACCACCTCTCTAGGTAACCCATTCCAGTGCTTCACCACCCTTCTAGGGAAAATGTTTTTCCTAATATCCAACTTAGACCTTCCCCACTGCAACTTGAGACCATTGCTCCTTGTTCTGTCATCTGCCACCACTGAAAACAGCCTCGCTCCATCCTCCCTGGAACCCCCTTTCAGGTAGTTAAAGGCTGCTATCAAATCCCCCCTCATTCTTCTCTTCTGCAGACTAAACAAGCCTAGTTCCCTCAGCTTCTCCTCATATGTCATGCTCCAAAACTGGACACAAAACTCCAAATATGGCCTCACTAGTGCTGGATAGAGAGGAATAACCACTTCCCTCCATCTGCTGGCAATGCTCCTACTAATGCAGCCCAATATACCATTAGCCTTCTTGGCAATCAGGGCACACTGCTGACTCATAATCAGCTTCTTATCCACTGTAACCCCCAGGTCCTTTTCTGCAGAACTGCTGCCTGAACAGTCGGTCCCCAGTCTGTAGCTGTGCATGAGATTCTTCTGTCCAAGTGCTGGGCTCTGCACCTGTGTTGGTTAAACCTCAGATTTCCTTTGGTCCAACCCTCCAAGTTGCCTAGGTCACTCTGTATCCTGTCCCTACCCTACAGCGTGTCTACCACTCCCCCCATTTTAGTGTCATCTGCAATCTTGCTGAGGCTGCAATCCACTCCATCTTCTAGATCATTAAGGAAGATGTTGAACAAAACCGGCCCCAGGATCAACCCCTGGGACACTCCGCTTGTTAACCGCTGCCAACTAGACATCAAGCTGTTGATCATTACCCGTTGAGCCTGACAACCTAGCCATGTTTCTATTTGCCTTATATCCAACCTTTTATCCTCCTGAACTTTGTTGACTCTCATTGAATTTGTCATCCACAATAACCCCCAGATCTTTTTTGGCAGTACCACTGCATTTGTCTTTAGTGAATTAAATCTTGTTGATTTCAGACCACAATTTCTCCAATTTGTCAAGGTCATTTTGAACTCCAGTCCTATCCTCCACGTCCTCCTAACTTGTGGTCATCCACAAATTTTATGAAGTGTGCTCTCCACTCCATTATCCAAGTAGTGACCCAGGGCTGGACCCAAGGCAGATTCCCAGGGGATCCCACTAGATAGGTCTTCGAAGTTTGACAGCAAACCATTGATAACTACTCTGAATATGTTTTTTCAACCAGTTGTGCATCCACTTTACAGTTGTTTAATCAAGTTCACACATGCTTAGCTTGTTTATGAGAAAGTCATGCAGGACTGTGCCAAAACCTTTATTAAAAATCAAAATATATCACATCCATAGCTTCCTCCCTATCAACTAGGTCAGCCACTGGGTTGCTGTGTCATGATTTGTTCTTGACAAATCTATCTTTGATATTATTTATAACCCTGTTATCTTCTAGGTCATCTAATTGCTCTATAGATCCTCAGGTCCTCTCTTTTCTGCTTTTTAAACATAGTATCTTTCTCTGGTCATCTGGGACCTCACCCATCCTCTACGAGTTCTCAAAGATAATTGCTAATGGTTCCAAGATTGTTTCAGCTACTTCTTTAAGTACCTTATGGTGCATGTCATCAGGCCCCACCTATTTGAATACATCTAACATATCTAAATAGTCTTTCACCTGTTCCTTCCCAGTTTTGGCTTGAGTTCCTTCCCTTCACTGTTAATATTAATTGGGTTAGTATCTGGTCACAATTTACCTTTTTAGTGAACAATGAAGCAAAATACGCATTAAACATCTCAGCCTTCTTGATGTCATACATGATTACTTTCCTTCCCTGCTAAGTAGAAGACCTACACTTTCCTTTGTCTTTCTCTTGCTCTTAATCTATTTATAAAACTCTTTATTACCTTTTCTGTCCCTTGCTAGATGAAACTCATTTTGTGCTCTAGCTTTTCTGATGTTATTCCTACATGCTTGCACTATTCTTTTGTTCTCATCCTGCACAATTTCTCCCTACTTCCACTTAATCTAGGATTCCTTTTTGATGTTTAGGTCATTAACAAGCTCCTGATGGAGCCATATTGGCCTCTTACTATTCTTCCTTTATCTTTCCTTCACATCAGGATAGTTTGCTCTTGTGCCTTTAATATTATCTCCGAGAAGCTGCCAGCTCTCCTGAACTCCTTTTTCCCTTAGACTTTCTTCCCCTGGCACCTTATCTACCACTTCTCTGAGTTTGATAAAGCCTGGTTTTTTAAGTCCATTGTCATTATTCAGCTGCTTTTACCCCATCCTTCCTTGGAATCATGAAAGCTATACTTCATGATCACTTTCACACAAGCTGCCTTCAGCCTTTAGATTCACGGCCAATTCCTCCCGGTTAGTCAGAATCAAGTCTAAAATGGCTGCCCCCCAGTTACTTCCTCCACCCGCTGAAACAAGTTATCCCCAGTACAGTCCAAGAACTTACTGGACAGTGTGTGTTTTGCCACATTGCTTTTCCAGAAAATGTCTGGGGAGTTAAAGTCCCTCATTACTACCAGGTCTTGTGTTTGGGACATTTCTGTTATTTGGTCTAGTAATGCCTCCTTCACCTTCTTTTTGCTGGCTCGGATAGTTTGGTTTTATGACCTAATGCATCTCCACATTCCTGCTCTCTGTAGCGTGAATGTAGGTACTTCAGTATCTGCACTCACTCTGCTGCACACGTCCTTGCAGGACCTATAAAGCCATACAATGAATTCATACGTAAATTGCTACCCAAAGGACTAGCAGAAGGTCCTTTATTTATTGCCATGTGTTACAGACTTATAACCTGCAAGTGGTGGAGGGAAGCTGGTTTACAAACTATTCTGCTAAGACTTGAGAGCAACAGCAGCAATTCTCCTGGGAGACAGCAAATGGGACACTTTTACGTCAATATTTATTCCTAGAGGTTAGTTCAAGGTCAATTCTGGCCCCATTTGCCTTTCTGAATAAAGCACATCATGGTAAAAATGGTCACTCTCTGCCAAAGAGCAGCACCTAGCGTATTGGCAAGGGCTGGTCTCACACATGGATGCTGAAGACGTCACAAAGGCTGCACCATGGCACACCGACAACATCAAGAAGTCACAATGCAAACGTGGCTGTAGTGGAGTCATCAGTTCTTCTCCTCATAGCTAAAGCCAGGCCAAGATTTAAGGAGCTATTAGACAGCGGCATGTGTCCCAGTGAAGGTCTGGGAGCAAGTGAACCAGAAAGAACCAGATAGTCTCGATCCAGCAGCCTCAGTAAAGAATCTTTTAATATTCATTTCAGCTAAGTCTTGTCTGTTCTCTAATGACTTTGTGATGTGCTGGCTTTGTCCAGCAGGATAGACATGGTGCGTCTCTGGGCTTCATACACACGATAGCAAACATACATTGCGTTCAGGTTACGTTGCAACCTCTAACGTGCATTTCTACCGAAGATGCACTATGCACTTCCATGCATTTCTCGGCAATTTCCTTCATATTTTTTGTGACTAACTACTAAACCAGTTTATGATGTTATTTCTCCATTGCCTATTTTCCATTACAGCCCCACTGTCTTCCGAGTCATACCATCAATGTTTCTGGTCTGATATTAACTGCCATCCAAACTTTGGTTCATAAAAGCTGGGAATGTGCCGTGGATCGATGGGTGCTCCTGGAAGCAGATACTAGCTGACCTTTTGCTTCTGCTGTTAGAGCAAGTATAAGGCACGTTTGTGACCTGTTCAAGGTGGGTTTTAGGTCTCCAGTTCAGAACACCTGTGGCCACGGCACATTTATCAAAAGAACTCCACCATCCAAGACAAATCCCAGGGTGGGGAACTATGTTCTGCCAAATCCCTCTGTAACCTCACCTGAGCATAGTTCTCTTCTTTCCTCACTCCCTTCCCTAACCTCTTGGGTTGTACTGTTAACTACATACTGCCCCAGCTCTTTCTGTGCGGCACCCAATCTCTGTTAGGTGTGGTAGGTGACAAGGAGCTGCAAAGCAATCAGTTGTGGCTCCCTGGTCCACTGGCTGGCTCTGTCCCAGCACAGTTTAAAGCAGCCTGAGGGCTGCTCTAAATGACCCAAGGTCCATTCACCAGGTGAGAATTACTGAAGCCCTGTAGCTCTCCAGTACCTAGAAGGTCTCTTATGCTGGACTCGGGTGTTGGCATTGGAGCAAGTGATGTTGATTCTACACCAGGTGAGACTTCCCAATGTTCTGAGCAACACAAGAGGGCTGGAGCAGGCTGGACAATTTGACCTGCTGTACTGTGCCCTCCGTTCTGGCTGCTTTTCAGTGGTGAGTGAAGGGATTCCTGCGATGGGTCAGATAAGCTGGGAGGTCTCGATTTATGCAGATTAGCTGGAAACGTGTAGTTCTCTCTCAGGGATCGAAGGCACCTTTTACATTGTATCTAAGCGCTAAACACAGCTAATTAACAATAAGCAGAGCCCCAGGTGCTCTCAGCTCTCTGCCTCTCCTCCATACCAGAATGTTATTCCCCTCTCCCCTTTCGTCTTTTCTTTCTCTTCTTGCTCTCCTGTCTCCTTACCCCCACCCCCATCATGCACTAGCCTCTGGAAGGATTTTGGTACTGGGGGGAGGCTTAGCAAAATGGGATCTTGCAATTTAATCATAAAAGCGTCAGATTTGGGCTGACTTCAATCTCCTTTGGCAAAGCTAGATACCTCCTGAGAGTGCTGTGGTGGATATAGTATCAGAACACCCTCTGGGGGCTCCCTGACTCCTAGGAATATATGGACTAGCTCATTTCTGACCTTGAAGAGGAACAAATCTAGCGAACCAAGCCTACACAAGAAAACAGCGAACGTAGCATTGTGCTCTCACATGCATTTCCTATCAGCATGAACGCTACAAATCAAGGAAATTACCAGTTAAGTCAACATTAACGTTAGCGCTATTGTAATAATAAGAAGCAATGGGGTGTAAGTTACACATTGATAAGTGGGAGGTAAGTTTAAGGAGCTCTGAGCTTAAGGGGTGACTTGATTACAGTCTGTAAGTACCTCCCTGGGGAACAAATATTTAATAATGGGCTCTTCAGTCTAGCAGAGAAAGGCAGAACCCAATCCAATGGCTGTGAGTTGGATGTAGACAAAGACTAAAAATAAGGTGAACATTTTTGACAGTGAGGGTAGTTAACCCTTGGAGCAATTTATCAAGGGTTGTGGTGGATTCTCCATCACCGACAATTTTTAAATCAAGATTGGATGTTTTTTTTCTGCAAGATCTGTTCTCGGAATTATTTGGGGAATGTTCTGTGGCCTGTGTTATACAAGAGGTCAGACTAGATGATCATAATGGTCCCTTCTGACCTTGGAATTAGTGAATTTAGTCCTTAGAATTTAGGAGCAAAACATTTTTAAAGAAAAGAAAGAAATGATTATCCCATATATTGCTGGAATATGTGGAAACTCTAACATCATGAGCACATGAGCAGAACGCTTAGCATATGTGCATGCTGTTGCTGTGCGTGGCCAGAGGCAGTTGCATTTCAGTCAAAGGTGAAAAACGTAGACTGTCAGCACCAGCACTTTCTCCAGAAGATCCTCAGCATAGAGTGGGAGGATTACCGTACTAACGTCAGTGTCCTCACGGAAACCAGGACTGAGATTCTGATTATCCAGCATCAGCTGAAGGGGTGCGGCCACTTGGTGCGCATGCCTGATGCACGCCTACCAATACAATTGCTGTACACCCAACCCAAAGGAGAAAGGAAACAGGGAGGCCAAAAGGAACATTTCAAAGACACCCGTAAGACCAACCTCAAGAGATGTCGCATCGACACCAGATGGTAGCCCAAGACAGGGCTAACTGGCAAAGGCTTGTCAGAGAAGGAACGACCACCTCTGAGGAAAATCCCTTTGCCCTGGTCGCAGAAAAATACCAGAAAAGAAGGGACAGACAACGCTCATGCAGCAATTATGGCCCACCCCGACCTTCCAACACCACCTGCAACGTCTGCCAGTGAGTGTGAGGCTCCAGAATCGGAATTATCCGTCACCAAGACTCATACAAAATAAACATCTGTGAAAGAGAGAATCCTTGACTTCGAGGGATTGCTGCCCCTGCAGTTATTTTCCTATAGGTCCCTTACCTATTCAAACCCAGGGGGGCATGGTGTGGCTTTTTGAACGTTTGTGAAGCTCTCGGAGATCCCCAGATAAAAGGCATTATGGAAGTGTAACGTATCCATTCTGTTCATGAACCTGATTTCAAAGTTGTAATGTGGTCAAGGCTTCAAGGTGAAAGCATCTAATATACAGCAGCTACCCAAAGTCACAGCTGCTTTAGGAACACATTCATTCCCTCCTCAGGAATTCCACCGGGCCTTAGTGCTCTCCATCCATAAATAAATCATAGTGGAAGATGCTTCGGAGAACACAGAAGGCCATTTTCTCCAGGCTCCCTGCCCGCACGGTTGAAACGCAGAGATTTCCAACACCGAGTTTCTAGGTCAGTCTTTGATTGCTTGATTTACATGCCCTTTCCCATAGCTGCATTGACTGCGCGCGTTCAGACTGCACTTCCCATTCGCAAGGAATCTCACCGTGGACCGGGTGGGATTGTTTTTTAGCTCCAACAGTTCCAGACACAGCGAGTTACGATTACAAACCAATCACCCCCCCTCTCCCTCTCTTTCCCTGGAAGGTCAGTTTGCACCAATGGCAACATGTTCCCAGCGTCAGCAAAGGCAAATCCAGACCTGAAGCTAGGCTGAGGAAGAGGATTCTTCCATCTAAGCAATTACATGGCAAGGGATTTGAACTTCTGGAGCCGAGCTGCTCAGCTAGCAAAAAGTGACAGCCAAAGGGTAAAGTGGTGACACCTCTTAGGCATTCATAAGGCTGCCTTCATGTTGCTATGAAATATAAACAGAAGCTCCCTGCAGTGAAGGGGTTTTAATTATACAAGATCATTGTTTTTAACCACAACTTGGCAATATTCTTCCTCCGAAGATGCAGTCAGGTCCCTCCCTTCACCTCATTGTTTACCTGATGACTGGTTAGGAAGAGAACAAGCTGGAGTCCCTGCCATACCAGTTTCTAGGAGCCCTTAACGAGGGAGGCTTTTGCCTCATCCTCAACCCACTAGGTCATCCACCTAGGCCTTGGTCTACCCTTAATTTGGACTGAACTAGATAGGTCGCTCAGGGCTGTGAAAACTTTTTATACTCTATAGCACCTTAGTTAAGTCAACCTAACCCTTGCAGTAGGTGTGGCTAGGCTGATGGAAGAGTTCTTCCATTGACCTAGCTACCCCTGCTCGGGGAGGTGGCCTGACTGCATTGAAGAAAACTCCTTCCATGGACATAAGAAATATCCGCATGTCAGCAATTCAGTGGCAAAGCTGCAGCCGTAGCATAGGCACAGCCTAAGCCTGTGCAGCAAGATGGAAAACGAGCACACGACTATGTGTGGTTTGAAATGAAGGAAAGTCACTATGCTTGGTGCTCCTCAGTGCGAAGGGAAAATAGTCTGTGTTACAGGGGAATGGGCACCCAGCCAACCAAAGAATGAGGCTAAGTGGTCTCCAGATTTTGAGTAGAGCTTGTCTCTGGATATCTGCCACCTCGACAGGCTCGGTCTTGCAAGGCACTCCGTGCTCTGTCCCTGATCCAGCAACCCACTCAAATGCATGCTAAACTTGAAGCATTTGAATAGTGCCACTGACTTAGTTTGGATCAAGCCCTCAGTCTGGATTAACTAAGAACCAATCCCCCCCCTTTCTTTTTGACGTGTACAGTTAAACCACACTACCCCAGTGTCACTGGAGCAGCTTTACCCAACCCATCAGCCGCGTCTCTTTGGGGAGAGGCTGGGAATTATGGTTAGCATTATTATTTGTATTACGGTAGTGCCTAGGAACCCCAGTCATTGACAAGGACCCCATTGTGCTAGATGCTGTCCACACAAGAACCAAGACAGTGCCTGCCCCAAAGATCTTACCATTTCTAATCCCCTCTTGCCCCCATCCAGAAAAAGAAGCATTTCTCATTCTTATGCCCTCTGCACTTTATGGCTCCGACTGGGAAGAGAAGCAGAGATGTCAAAACATCAGGAGACAAATTTCCAGCCCAGCCAGAAGCAGCAAGATTCTCACGCGATGTCCTGCCCAATGTTGCAAACTCAAGAAGTTTGACTAAGCCTCTGACAAGCATCTAAGCTGTTGGGTGCTCATCTGAAATTGAGCCACGCTATAAAGACAAGCCATGTCGGGGAATCTGGTTACACACGGGGTCCCAATTTATAGTATAGCCTGGGCCTCTGCATCTTTTCTAACCAGGCTCTATCCTTGAAGATTTCCTGGGGGCCATCCTGCAACATGACGCATTTTAAAAAATCCAAAGCTAGCGAATTTGCACGTCTTTCCTTGTGGCTAGCTCGTTTGTAAAGCTTCTTCTCAAGTCACAGATGGGGGAAGCTCACAAGATAACTGTTACCTGTTATTTGTATCACAGGAGCACAATGCAACTCGATTGTTCTAGAGAACATTTTGGGACCGCCAGTTTAAACCTTGTATAGCACATCCCTCCTGTTTTGATCATTATACCCGACTGCTCACCACATCCAGAGGGACATTCCCAACTCGGACATATTCACAGGAGTAAGATCTCCACCTAGCAGAGACACCGCAAGTTCTCCCAGGGCATTCCATGCCCAGGCAGGTGTGTCTGGCCCTAACGGGCACTCTTACAGGCTGTGCCACTTTCCATCTGCAGCCCAGTGAGACATGCTTTCCCACCTAGGAAATCATTAAAGAAAATTCTGACCCTTAAGACTAAAAGCCCCAGTGGGTAATGAAAATAGAGGGGAAACAGCTCAGCACGTGTAGGTGCTCAGATACCGCGGTGAGGTATTCAGATGGAGGAGCGCGTAAGATGGGTGGACAGATAGGGAGGAAACTGCTTTTGAGGAAGAATTTGATGCAGAGACGAATGATCAAGTGCTCAGCTCCCATGGGGGTAACGGCCGTGACACAGAACCAGGATGGAATTCCTCCCAGCTGAGATGCGTGAACAGGTGGGACATTTTTAGAACCATGTTAGCAGGGATGCAGACTGTGAGGCCAGTAGAAATCCCTGCTCTTCCTCCCTTCCCCCCCACAAGCATCTGTGCTCCAGACACCATGCTGTCTTGCATCTTGACCTACAGCATGGTGCCACCTGCTGCGATCACACTGCACAGGGTTAAGTCACCCTGACACTACAGGCTGACACTTGCTTAAAGTCTTGCGTGGTGAAGTGCTGGCGAAACAGACACCAGACGCTCTCCCTAGCCCTTCGCCCCCCCATCTCTGTCCTGTATCAATGGAAGAGCTGGACAGGTGCACCCCAAGGTTAGAAAGTTTGTAGAAGCCATTCATAACAGCATGACCCCTACATGCATATGCAGGGCAGGGGGGGGGCAGTGTCGGTACGAATAGTTAGGCTGTGAATTATTTAATAGTGCAAAAGAGGTTTGAGTGAAGCAGTTCGCACTTTACATGGAAGGAAAAATAGCAAGAAAAACAGAAAAGCCCCTTTCTCTGTTCAAGGAATACCCAGGACTGGTTGCTACAGGAGAGATACACAACAGCTTTGGGTCGGAGTAACTAGAGCTGTTTCAGCTGAAGTTTTTCCGAACGAGCCATCTTTGCAACGAGAAGCTTAGAAAAAGTTTTTAAAATAAAAAACCCCTGAAGACTAAAAAAAAGTCAGGTTTTGGAAAGCAAAAATTTGATTTTTTTCTTATAAAAACATTTAAAAAAATCTTAGAAAAACCCCTAACTTCTTTGTTTCAACAATTTTTTTTCCCTCCCAGAAAATACTTCCATTTTGTGAGCAGCTCTAATAGCAATACTTTACACATATGAAGGGCCCCTTCCTCTCAAGATCTCAAGGTACTTTACAAATAGTTGCCCAACTGGCTAAACATTATTTTCTTCATTTTACAGACTGGTTCCTAGCCCTCCTGAAGCAAATAGGTGTTGTGTCCTGATTTCAAGGGGACCAGGATTTTACCCAGAGAACCTGAGGGCCAGTTGACAAGGGGAAGTCATGGGAAAGCTATTGCAACGTAGCTAGGGTGTGACTTTAAAGTGCAATAGCTATTCTGCACTAACTCCCGTGCGGACATTTATTTCACACTGCCTGCCTTTGCTTAGGAGGTTAATGCACTTCCAAAGGCACGCAGAGCAGAATAAGAGTGTCCACCAGGGGTGGTAGTGCCTATTGCAGAATAACTAGTCAGCACTTGCTATTTTGGGCTTTTTCCTTGCGTAGAAAAGCTCCAAGGCAGACAGAGGTTAAGTGCTTGCTCAAGAACACACACAGCAAGTCTGTCGTACAGATGAGAATCCAAGTGTCCCAATTCCCAGGCTTGTAACCTAACTGCTCGCCACATTCCTTCCTTAAAAGCTTTGAGTAGTAAATGTTCAACATAAAACTTCTTGGAAGCAGCCGGAGCCCCTTCCCCCCACTTCTATCAAATATCCTTTGCTGAAAGTGAACATGTTTTTCAAAACCACTAGAATCAGGAAGATCCCCCCAAACGGACTCATTAAAAGCGATGGCCCCTGGCCTGAAGATCTTACTAGCTCAACAGAGGAGAGAGAGGCCCATCTGAAATCACACCTTTTCACTGCCCTGCCCGACAACGGCCACCAGCAGGCTTCTGTAGTGTAGATCCGGCCTCAGGATACCCATGCTTCTAGAAAGATAAAGCATGACATTTGCTCTTAGGCTTGGTCTACATGCCGTTTTTGTACTGCCATAACGGCTTGGGCTAGAGAGGTGCTTTTTAACTGGAAGAGCTCTAAACCCCTTAGCGTGGACCCATATACCTTATAACAATATAGCTTATTTCCCTTCCCATACAAGACTAAGCCTTTTTATACTAGTATAACCATGTTCATGCTAAGAGGTTATGCTGCTTTGAGCATATCACTATAGCTACAGCACTACAACTTTGCGTTCAGACAAGCCCTTAGATTCTACTCCCGGAACAAAGAAGAAAGACAAGGACCTGATTGTCACTTACACTAAAGCCACTTTAGGCTGCTCAAGTTGTAGAAAGAGGCCCTACGCCTTGTCTACCCACAAAAGTCATCCTGTTCTAATTATACCAGTGGTTCAGCATTAGTAGGAGCATTGCCGGCAGACCGAGGGAAGTGATTATTCCCCTCTATTCGGCATTGGTGAGGCCACATCTGGAGTATTGTGTCCAGTTTTGAGCCCCCCACTACAAAAAGGATGTGGACAAGTTGGAGAGAGTCTGGTGGAGGGCAACAAAAATGATTAGGGGGCTGGAGCACAAGACGTATGAGGAGAGGCTGAGGGAACTAGGCTTGTTTAGTCTGCAGAAGAGAAGAATGAGGGGGATTTGATAGCAGCCTTTAACTTCTTGAAGGAGGCTCCAAGGAGGGTGAAGCTAGGCTGTTCTCAGTGATGGCAGATGACAGAACAATGAGCAACGGTCTCAAGTTGCGGAGGGGGAGGTCTAGCTTGGATATTAGGACAAACTTTTTCACTAGGAGGGTGGTGAAGCACTGGAATGGGTTATCTAGGGAGGTGGATTCTCCATCCTTAGTGATTTTTAAGGTGTGGCTTGACAAAGCCCTGGCTGGGATGGTTTAGTCTGGGTTTGCCCTGCTTTGAGTAGGCAGTTGGACTAGATACCTCCTGAGGTACCTTCCAACCCTCATCTTCTAGGATTCTAGGAGTAGTGTTACACAAAAGTCCAATCTGCCTGAGGGCCAAAGCCAGTGTTTACAGGGCTCAGAGCCAGCCAAAGAAACATGCTCCCTTTCCCTGTCAAATTCTCCCTGGCAATTCCTCGGTTTATGTCCCAGGCCCTGCTGTTTTCCTAGATTGCTCCTTCCCCTCCACCCTTCACCAGGGGACCAAAAAGCAGCAGCACGACCTGTCTTCAAGCTGCCCTCCCCCCATCTGCTTATGGTACGTGTTGGACAGTGAGTCCAGGCAGAGGTTGGAGCCAACAGCTGGATTTCGCCCAGCTCTGGCTAGCACAGGATTTAGTGCTGGATCATCAGCCCTGAACCTGAAGTCCTTTTGTGCGCCCAAAGAGCAGGTGCAACACAAGCAAGCTGCCCCTGCTACTACCCCTCCCAGGAGCTTCAAGCCTGAACTGGAGGGCCCCATCTCTGGGGGGGGAGTCCTGTCTTTGGCACATTCAGTCTTTTGACACCAGTCCTCGGAGACTGCCAGCAAAGGTGCCAACTAGCCCCACTTCTGTGCACTGTAGATACTCGACCATTAGGAACCGGAATGAGTTTGCCAACACATTTCACACGGGTCACACCGCAACACCGCACTGCTGCTGCCCAGGCTAGATGTGAACTGACAGCCAAGAGGGGAAAGCACCCATCTCTCACTGCTACTCCCACCCTACTGCCCCCAGAACATCTCCCCTAGCCTCAGTATGGTCTGCGACATCGATATCGGCCAAGCACGCAAATTAGTGCCTGAAAGGCTGCTCATGAATCTTGGGTGCTGCCCCTGCATTTAAAACACCCCCACCAAAAATACAAACAGGCACACATTCCAGAACCGCATGCCGGCAGATACCAGCGTTTGGGAAGATAGGTCAGCCCTGCCTATGTCTCTCAGAGAGGCTGAGAGTAATTTTTCATGACTCGGTCTCTTACACACAGATTTTCCTGTCTCTTCTATTCCCAAAGCTCCACAACTACTTTGTGAGAGACTTTTAACCTCTCGCTAGCTGGCATTTCAGACGCGCGTGGGTGGTGAAGCCAGCACAGCATAAGACACTGACAGCCTCTCAGCACAGTGAACGCGCTAAAAGAAACAAGTTAGAAAGGAGGACTACAGATCACTGATCTTTCCCCACCAGATGTCTCTTTCCTCTGACTCAGGGGAGCTCCACAGGTGCCTGGAGAGGGCAGGGAGGGTCTGGCTGGAGCAAATGTTTCCTGAAACATGCCTGTTATGTTCATGGCATACAAAGGGAAGTTAGATAAAAATGAGTCTTCCTACAACCTTCCAGAAACGTAACACTGCTTTAACTCAAATGCACAAGACAGACAGACAGACAAAAAAGGCTGCTCCCTAGGGGAGAGGGGAGCAACTCAAGCCATCTTGCTCGAGGCCAGCTCTTTGCAGATTTCATGCTTTCCTACAGAGCCCCCTGGCCTGCAAGCAGGACCAGGAAACCCCTTAAAACTATAAGCTATTACTTTAAAGCGTACAACAGGTTTCAGTATACCACTCTACTTCCACCTTCTCTGGGAAATCACAGACCAGGGACAAAACTGCCGAACTGCAGGGTTTACTGCAAGCAAATTCAAACTTCTAGTCCTCAAGACACAAGGGCAGGCAAACATTAGCGGCTTCGTGCATTTGTTTTTAAACAACAGACAGAGAGCAACACCTTGGCTCGGGGTGTGGTAATAGGGTATGAGGCCTTTTAAGCCCAACTGAAGTCAGTAATAAACAGGAGCTGTTTCAAAGCGATAAGTGTTCGGAGGCCCACGTGAAATGAGTTTGGGGCAGGTCTCAGTTAAGTTCCTAAGTCAAACACCATCACCACTGGCACTCCAGGATGCCCTAGTGTCCAGTGTCAATCAAGAGGGGAAGGACTGAGTGGACAACTATCCTCTCCCCCATACAAGTGGTCCATCTAATTTTGGTTGAGTGACACTGGCTGAACAGGGTGGGAAAAGCTGGCACTGCTCATGCCACCTGTTCTGTGTCCGTTCTGTAACTGGAGAACTTCCCTCTCTAGGGCTGACAGCCCAGCATCTTCCACGAGCTGGCTGGCATCTCCAAGAAACACTTAAATGCTGCAGAAGGTGGTGTATTGATTGGGTAGGAGACAGTCCGAGAGTCCCAGTGGGATGTTAGGGCGTGTGGAAATATGGGAGGTGCTGCCTGTCATAGTTCACACCCCTCGGGGTCCAGCAAGGGCAGCCGCACTTAGGTTTCTGGCTTCCCAGCCATCAACTCTCTTGGGTGAAGATGCTTGTCTCTCTCCCTCCTGACCGGGGTTTGTCCCAACTGCACAGTGTGATGGAGTCCCACAGGGATCGTGCCCTTGAACCACTCAGGAGCAGTCAGTCAGGACTCTAGTACTTCAGAATCTGCCCCTTGTGTCTCCGAACAGCAGCTCGCAGCCTCTTGACTCTGGCCCCGCCTGGAACTCCCCCTGCGGGACTCTCCTTGGACGGGTCCCGGGGAGTTCCTCCTTGCCCAAAGGTCCAGGCATCCTGCCTTGCCATCAGAAGTGATTTGCAGCCAGCGTGAAAGTCAGAAGGGTTTTTAAGTTTTCAGGTTCACAGCGCAGAAAGACTTTGCTAGTGATCAGCCTTAACTAGGAATTATAGCAGCAACCACCTGGAGAGCCCCATTCTCGGGGCTCCCTTCCCACCGGGCCCCCATGGGGGACTGTCCTTTTTCTCCCAGCCACCCCCAGACCCACCCCCTAGCCCCTCCCCAGTCCTTTGTCTCCTTCCCAGGCAAGGTGGCCATTCCTCTTGGTTACAACCCATTGCAACTGGTTGGGCCAGGGCAGGGGGTCCTGGCTAGGTCTGCTTACATGTGGCTGGGGAAGGCCTATCCACCATCTAGTGGTCTCAAATGATCACACACCCGGGTCCCATCGCCGACATACATGAACAACATATGTGGGGAAACTGAGGCACACACACTGAGCACACAGAGAAAACCTCCCAGAATATCTCCACTTTGTCACACACGGTTCTCTGCCTACACTAAGTCCCGCCAAATTCAGACTGCCTCAGCAGGCCTGTTCAGCCTTCTTTTCAGAGATGGTGTATAACTACCAGCAGTTACAAAGTACTGCACAGTACCAGTCCTTTCTAAGCAAGCACATTTATTCTCAAGGTGAAAGCATTGCCAAGAAAACATTAAAAACAAAAAGGCTTGGTAAGCTTGTTCGCTTGCGCTTAGATGGATCACCCCGTCTCCAGCAAGGCCTCTGGCAGGTGAGCAGCTCTTCAAACCCCATCAAGGAGCTTTTCAGTGGTTACAAGTTCATCACCGCTTTGGCTCAGAATAAAACATCCCCATGAATCTGAGAGTGACTCTTTAATCCAGCTTGGGGCTTCTGGATTGGTCCTTATGTAACAGGTGTTCAGCAGACAAAAGGTCCCCTCCTCCTTGAGAAGCTTTGAAGGCTGAATTCTTGCATACCCAGAGGAGCTGGCATTTGAATGTACTTCCCCCTCGAGACTTCCTGGGAAACCCACTGAAATTAAAAAAGCTCACATTGTTCTCAAGAGCTCTTTGACACTCATAAAACTTTCCAGTGCTTACATTAGCCTTTGTTTCCTCAAAGAAGTTACATGTATTGTGGGATTGCATATATTAAAAAGGCAAGTGTATAATGAATTCCTAAAACACTTCAATGTAATTCAGAAAAGTTTAATTGAATTCAATAAAGTTTGTCCAGAGTATCAATCACACTACCTTTCAGATAAGAATAAGGGCATTTGCCCTGGTGTTCTGGCCAGATTTCAACTCAGCTAATTACATTTGACTTCCTGTAGCTAAAATCCTCTTCAATTTCAACTGGACACAATACGCACCATTTCCTGTTATGTACTGTTAAACAGTCACCACTTTCCACTGCAGAAGTGGCTGCATTTCAACAGCTGTTAAAATGATCCCAAGCTTCTCTGTAAAGCTGTATGTGAACCTTACAAAGTTCTTTGTGATACAAATGGATGACGTGAGTCATTTCAAATGTAAGCTACTATATTAGTCTGTATTTGAGCCTGAGAACAGCATATCTTATGTCTATTTTGTGTTTACGTAATGATTAAAGACCATTTTCCCAGGCTGACTATAGAAGCTTTGTTTCTTATTTCTATTTTTTTCCCCCTTCTCTTATAAAGAGGTTTGAAATCAGTATGGGCTAAGGAGTTGCAAAATAAAAAGATAAACCCAAAATATCAGATATCTTCTTACAGTGTCTAGTACCTCTGGAGCAAATTGCAGTTCAGATTCAGGGTTGAAAGGTTTATTGTTCCCCCTTGTAAACTACCAGTGACCTAAAGCTAGTTTTTGATATTCTGAAATGTTTTGTCCAAGGAGTGAATCAATAAGTTGGTAATGATTAATGCTATCCTGTGTCTGTCTTCGAAATAGGTCCCTCTGGTGAAGAAGAGAGATTGTTTATTTTAAGAAGCCTTTGATTTTACCTCCCCGTGCTTTACCTCTTCAAGATCTGATTCAACAAACATGCAAAAACCACCACCTCCGGCCGCTGCCAGATGATGGACTGTTCAGGGATCTTGGCCTTGAAGGTTTAATTTACAGTGGCATTATCAGTGGTTGCATCCTGGTGAAAAATAGACACATGCTGATTTCTGCTGAGGTAAACAACTAGGTTAATCCACCACAACAAATCTGTGTTTATCTAGGACTTCATGGGGATGCAAGACTGCACGTCTTGGCCATTTGGAACTTCATGGGACCTTTGGGATAGTGCTTCCGGCTCCAAAAAGACAGCCACTGTCTCCATCAGTTGATAGCAGTACAGGGCCTATGTGACACACGGTTGAGCATTACTAATTCCATTCAGCGGACGACACATGCTTACACTAGCTAGTTCATTGCAGTACTCCCCAGGCTTGCTTTTCAGAGAAAGCCAACCTCCAGTTGAAGTCAGCGGAAGCTGCAGGTGATCAGCGTTTCAAAAGACCAGGCTCAATATCTTCATGAGAAACATCTGGCTATTGCTTTATCCCAACCATGCATTTCTTAAGTGCATCGGTGGCTTGTTTATTTGCTTGTAACATTCTGAAGAGGCAATGAATCCAGAGGTCCAGAAAAAAAAATCTTATTCACCCCTGTTAAGCGAATCAGGGAGCACAGGTTTGCATGTCCTTATCAGTTTAACACTGTCCCAGAGCTCAGTAACTTCCTGACTCATCCCATGTCTGCTTTCAGTCATTTACGAGTTAGGATTTTCTTCCTTTGGAAGAAAACGTTAGGGCAACAAGCACTAGCTATCCGTCATCACTTACCTCTTCTTGACCTTTAGGAAACATTCCTGCCTAGTCCACGCTCTTCTCTACCCTCCACTTGCCAGGCAGGGTACAGAAGACACCCTTGCTTCTCCACAGGTTTCTAACGCATCCGTCACCTGGTACGCAGGTGGCACTGACAGGGTTAGCAGTTAGGACCGTATTCTCTGCCCTTCTTGCCATATTTCTGAAGGATCATTCTGGTAGGTTGCATACAGGGGAAAGGATGCTGGAGTTGGTTTTGGCCCCCGTTATTAATGGAAGGCCTGTACAAAGAGAGCGGTCTTCCATCGAGTACTCTGAAGGTGGCACACCTCAAATTCAGCCTCATCTTCTGTGATAGGAGGCCACAGATCCTGTATCAAGCATGCCCGCACCAAGGAGAATTATGCCCTGAGCTGCCGGCTTCAATCATCCTTCCTGGCTGTAGCACTCTTGGAGGGGAGCAGAAAGAGGTGGCTAGGCCTCCAGCCATCAAAGGCCATGAAGATGAAATGGATCCAGAATTCAATGGGGAGCCAGTGTGGCGGGTGGAACACAGGAATAACATGCTCGGTTCAATGTGTTTTACTAATAGATAGGCTGCTTTGCAGCGTCCCAGCTGAAACTAGCCATCCTCACCTAGCCAGCTCCACTAACCGTATGAACGCAGCCATCTCTAGTAATGCCATTACACACCATGAGGACCTTTGGAAAGACAGGTAGCGGAGGAAAGATTTTCAAGTGAAGAGTAACTTGATAACTACCTTTCCATATACATCAGCTGAGGAATCGTCATGGTTAACACCTCACCCCAATACACTCTGCCCATATGGGGCAGAGATAAGGCACCTTTCCCCTCTAGCGCCGGGGGCCTCCAAATCTTGCAATCCTGAGCACCACATCGGCAACTTGCCAACACCCTCAGCGTTGATCCTAAGTGTCCTATAACTGTGCATATTTAAGTCAAATAAACCCATCCATCGTATCAGCTGGTGCCTGGAACTCCCTTAATAGCACCGTAGAAATCACTCGCTGCTTGCACATCCCAGCCACAAACACCTGACCTTGGCCAGCTTTATTCTCACGTAGCGAGAGCACATCTGGAGACCATACGTTATGACTCCGAACACATAGACCTAGGAGATATAGTTAAGCCAACCTAAGCCATGGTACAGGCACTGCTAGGTCAATGGAACAATTCTTCCATTAGTCTCTCAGGAGAGTGTATTTACTACAGCAATAGAAAATCCCCTCCTTTCATGGTAGGAGGAGGCTACAGTGGTGTAGCTGAGAGCTGCAGCTGTCGCTGTAGCCTCACTAGTGTAGACATACCCTGAGATGGTTCTCCAGAACAGCTTGGACTTAGCACGGGAGGAAGGCACCTTGGCAGCAGCTGCATGATTTAAGATTTGGAAGGGAATTTGTTGGCACAGCAAGTGGAAGGGGTCACCTTCAAATTCCTGCGCACCCCCACCCCCGCCTCTCTCTCTGCTCTCATCTCCTCCTCCTCATCCATGTACAGGTCTCAGGAGTCGCCTGTCAGCTCCCAGAAGCAGGGACCGTTCCTCCTCCTCTGTTTGGCACTGACCATGCCATCAGCAACCACAACCACCACCACCGAGGGGAGATGGGCCACTTCCAACCCCAGCTTCCTCACCATTTCAGCACTGAATCAGAGAGGCACCGAATAGCTCTCTGCACGGGCCGTCTTCAGCGGACTGTCGGCACCCCCACAGGAGAGTATTTGGGCATGAAGGAAGCAAAACAGCTTTAGCCGTCGTGTTGCTGCCCTCACGTTACAGTTGGCTGGACAGCGAAGCTTTCAGTTTCTCGGAATTTTTTTTTTTTTTTTTTAAACACAACTGGGAGAACACAACCGCACCGACACCTGATGCTTGGGGGATGGAAAAGGCTTCATACTCACCATGGGAAAGAATGAATGCCACCTGGCTCTGACACAGGCCTTTCATGGGTAGATCTCAAAGTTCTTAACCAAAGGAGGGATCAGCCTCACTTTACAGATGGGAAGCACAGAGAAGGGACATGACCTACAGCAGGCAGCAGCAGAGGGAACATTAGAACTTATGCCCTCTCTGCTGGGCTCCACTGCCTCTCAGCACTAACACCCAAGGACATAGCAGTGGTGCCTATTAACTGGACAGCACTGTGACTGGGTGAGAATATTTGTTTCACAAAGGTAACTAAACCCAGGATACTCTGGCTCTCAGAGCCAGTGGCCAGAAGAGAGAACTTGCTTGCCAACATCGGGTGTAGACAAAATGATTTTTCTCCCGTTTTCTTCACGGGATTGTGTCGTGCCCCCTTCTCCCACAAAGGCAAACTCCTGGGCTGACCCCTGTATAAAACCCCCAAGCATCCACTGACTTCCCATCACAACCAGGATGTCTGCAGTCTGACCGAGTGGTCAGAGCAGGAGTCCGGGGCCAGGTCAGAGCCTGAGATAGGCCAGAGGGCAAACCAAGAGTCAGGCAGGATCACATTACCAAGACACCAACAGCAGGTATTGCAAGGGAAGCCGCCCAAAGCAGAGAGGAGCCACTTATATGGACAACTTCCTGTTCCTGTGCTTGGTTTAAATAGAAGCTGGGGAGCAATCAGGGCCCTCAGCGTTCCACCAACGCTCTGGCAGAGTTCACTTTCTGTTCTGGCAAGTGTCTACAAGCCACCTGGTGGTAGATGAGCCTATGCTAGGTCCTCTGGCTCAGGGTTCAAGACTTGCAAACCCTGACCAAAAATGAAAGCAAGCCTCCTGTTGCCGTTTCCTTTTAAGAGCCACTGAGTTCTTAAAGAAGTAACACTTGCCTGGCTACTTCCTTTGGTAAATTCCTCAGGCTCAGCTGCGACCCAGAGTCCACTCCGGGCTGAGTGAAGTGCAGGACTGTAGGAGTGGATGCCGTCCTGTTTGGTGGCCCAGAGAAGAGGAGAACAATCCCTGCATTCGAAGGCACCAGAAAGTGGGGAGACGATATTGTGAAGCTCAGCTAATATACCCCAGTGATGAGCGCAGGATGCCCACCTAGACAGCGGCCGGCCACTACTGCTCCTTTCCCCTAAGACAGTGCTGGGTAGGGTGATGGGGAAGGGATCGTCAGGGGAGGGTTTGTGGCAGAGCCAGTCTGATGGAACAAGACCACATGGGGACAAAAAGCTGTGTGGCCTGGTGTGCTCCTTGATAGGTTCAGAAAAGGCCCAAACCTGACCATTTGTCTCACTAGGGCAGGGATTTCCAGAGGGGCCCAAGGGAATTAGGCACTCAGTTCCCATCCCAGCCTAGATTTATATACCGTTTGACGAGGGTGCGGCTGATTCATGCTGAGCTTAAACATGGAATGTAGCTCTGAGGAAGCTGCTCCCCAGCAAGCATTTACATGGCAACAGTTGCCGAAGATGGCTGCCACAGCATTTTTACGGACAACCTGGCACCAGGGGCTAGAGGTGAGCAAAAGAAGGCTTGGGATGGTCACAGAGCCAAAAATCATACACAACAATTGGCAAAAATGCAGCGAGAAACATTGCTCAGAGCCCTATGGGTTTGGAAGGATAGGCACTGGCCACCCCGCAGGACGGGCTGAGATGCGGGATCCCGGGAATTGAAACTAGCCCACCTCGTTCAGTATCCTTTCCCTGACAGTTTCCAAAACCACCTGCTGCAGAAACAGGGCAAGAAGCCACACAACAGGCAGATGTGGGATAACAGAAGCCACACAACAGGCAGATGTGGGTGTTAGTGCCCCCTTTATAGTAAGTCCCTCCTTGCAAAGGCGCAGGGCAGGGTCTAATTTGGCAGCAGCCACCATAGCATTGAGCTGTTCGGCTGAGTAGCTAGTTCCATCATGGAACCATTTACATTACTGTGCACGTGTGCGCCTGACCTCCAAAGCACAGAACTGAATGAAAAGGGGATTAGCTAGGGGGTAGAGTGCTAGCTGGAGACCTGGAATCAATTCCCTGCTCCGCCACACACTTCCTGTGTGACCTTGGGCAAGTCACTGAGTCGCTCCGTGCCTCAGTTTCCCCACCTTTACAATGGGGAGAATAGCACCTTTCTACCTCACACAGGTGTTGCGATGATAAATACATTACAAACAGTGCGGGGTTCAGATGTTATTGTAATAAGCTTCCAATCGATAGAATAAGGAAGAACAGGGGTGGGGGAAATGAAGGTGCTATAATATGCTCAAACAGCCAAAGCATTTATAAGCTCTTTGAAGTGAGAAAGCATATGTGACTCTCAGCACAAATTAAACTCCTGGTCTGTACAATTTGCTGGCCTAATTTTCTCATGTTGATTTAACACCTCTTGGCACAGTTCATGCCTAAACGCCTAGAAAAATCCTGAGTTAATCTATAATGAATTAATTCTCAACAACAGTCTCAGAACTTAAAAGAGTTATTTCCCCAGCTGAAAGTGAGGTTTTGGTGACTCATACACTTTCTGGACATGTTAATGTTTTAAATCTTATGTCTAACTGTCAAGAATGAGCAGATCACAGCTATTAATAGCTCGTTATGTCTACAGCACTTTTTATCTTCCAAGCGCTGCACAACATTCGTTTGTCCTCATCATTGTGCGAAGGGCTGCAGCAGGGATAATTATCCTCCATTTTACAGAAAAGATAAATGACAGGTCCAAAGCCACGAATCAGCTTAGTGAGAGCAGTGGGATGCGAAGTTAGGGTTTTCTAACAGGCCACCGTATGACCGTTCCCCTAGACAACGCCGTCGAAACATTGATCACGTCACTCAGTGGCTACTGAATGGCCATTGAATTCAACAGGCATTGGATTGAGCCCTTTTTGATCTTCATCAGATCACATTAGCGAGGCACCGTGGCCTAGTGGACTGGCATGGTATTATGACCCAGGAGACCTGCTTTTATTCCTAACTGTGCCACTGGCATGCTGGACACGCTGCTTTCTGCCTCCTTATCCCAACCGTAAAATGGGACCCATGATATTTACTTCCTTTGTGATCTCCTCATGGAAAGGGCAATGCAAGAGCTAGTTATTATTCACATTTCATGTCGTCTACAGCCATGGCTTAACTTCACTGCAGTCCATGGAGCTCACCAGGGAAGAATTTGGCTCCTGGATGTTTTCTGCTTATCTGTACTGGTCATTCGAATAATAGGCCAGAGCCGAAGCCAGATGGCAGTAATTATACTGGACTTCTGACCCAAATACATCAGCATGGGCTGGCACGTTACTATCACGCTGGACAAATATCAAAACAATTGTCAGTCCATTTTTCGCTGGATTTTTTAACCCAATGCACATTGGCCATATTGTAAATATTTGTATTGCATCCCCAACCCTTTTCAGGTTGCTCGCCTTCTTAGGGCCTGACACAAAACACTTCGAAATCCATGGGACTCCCTCCATTGCCTTCAATGGGCTTTGGATCAGCTCTTGGGGAGTGCCTGGCTTATGGTGGGCACAGCTAGAATACAACTAAGTAACAGAAATATCCGTAAAAATGTTCCCTGCTCCCTTCTTGTGAGCATCACGGAAGGAGTGAGGGTTTAACTATTCCCAGTTCCTTTCTGCTTGCTTAGAAGAGTGAGGAAAGAGGGTAGTTGAGCAGTTGGGGTGCTAGTCCAGGCAGCGCTAGGTTCAATTCCCTATTTCTTTTGGGGAAGGCACGTTGTCTCTCTTGGCCTGAGCTCCCCATCTGTAAAATGGGGATAATCCCAAGGGGTGGTGTGAGGAGAAATGCATTCCAAATGGGGAGATGTTCAGATACTACAACGACAGTGGGGGAAAGCCAACAAGTGTGGAGGAACAGACAGACACATCCCTTAGGGGAGGATCTATTAATGGGGATTCTCTACACCTTAGTAAATAAGAGAGGATAGAAGTGAATAAAAATACAGGTAGGAGCTGAAGAGAAGCAATCAAATGAAAAAGTCCCATTTGATTGCATCACATGAAGGTAGGCAACTAAATATGGACGAATTTTATAAGTCCTTATATGCAAATGTTAGAAGTCTAAATACTAAGATTAGTCCTGGGGGAATTCTGTGCCAAAAATGTAAAAATTCTGCACACTATATTTTAAAATACTGCACATTTTATTTGCCAAAATAACATAACCTAATCATGCCAGTTTCAATTATTTTGGTAATTTATTTCAAAACACCTCTCAGCAAGTATGTCCGGAACAATTCAGACAACAAAAAAGATTCAGGAAATGTTTTTTTGACAAATAGATTCTTGACTAGGCCTATGAATACAGAACTTTGAGTAATAGTTCATTTAAAGCACAATACAGAAACGTGTTTCCTGCACCCCTCAGAAGTGGTGCAAAGGCTTGGGGGAGTCAGCGGTAACAGAGGAGCTGAGGGAGAGGGAAGTAACTGCCGACAAAGAGCCTGGGTGTGAATCTGGCGGTTGTTTGGTGTGGGAGAGAGAAATATGAAACAGTTTGGTTTTTTTTTTTTTTTTGGGGGGTGGGGAGAGAAGGGATTGTTAGGGAGTTGGAAAACCTCCCCATGCAAACCCTGGCTCAATATCGTCACCCCATTAGCTCCTGTGCCCCTACCCCAGTCTGTCCCCCCCCACTAGCCCTTCTAAACCCCAGTCTATGTGACCTCCAGCACCCCTGCGTGCCCCACTCTGTCCATCTCCCCCATATCTCTTCACCTGGCCTTGAGGGCGGCACTGCTCTGTCCCTATCCATGGCTGGCTGCTTCAGCCCTGAGCCACTGCTTTCTGTTCTGGCACCATAGCATCCCCTGGTGGGCAAAAGGCACAACTGCAGCGCCTCTCTGGCAGAATCTATTTTCTGCAGAGAAAAAAGAAATCTGCGAGGGACATGTATTCTGCATGTGCGGTGCAGAATCCTCCCAGGAGTGTAAATGGGGGAACTTTAGTGCCTGGTATTAAATGAGGATATTGATAATAACAGGAATCCTAGATACTTGCTGGAATAATGATAATCAATGGGACGGCAATACCAGGGTAGAAAATATACTGGAATGACAGAGTAGGTCACACTGGGAGAGGAGGCACTACATGTGAAAGAGTCAAATATAGTAAAATTTTCAATTGTACCGTACCATCTCTATGGATAGAAATTGCGTGCTTGGTCTGATCCAGTATGGCCACTGTTATGTTCTCAAGGTTCCTGAACCCTGTGTTTCATCTCATTGGCAGGTGATGTCACTGTATCACAAACCATGAGAGAAAAGCCTCCGATGATGTTACATCCCATTTTACATCAAAAAACATCATGAGTGGTCATAAAATCATCCAGCCCTTTCTAAAGCTCCATCATGTGCAACAGTCTCCTGAGGCAGCAAATTCCACAGGTGACACACACACTGCACATAATAGCACTGTCTTTCATGGGGTCCACGTTGACTAACCCTTAATGTCAGTAAGCGACCTATTCTGCTCACATCATTTTCCATCAGAGACCAAAAAAAAAAAAAAAGACCAATCAGCATTCAGCTGCATCGCCGCCACCGACCACGGATTCCCCCAGGGGCAGGAACCGTGCCGTTGTACTGGTGGACAGCCCTTGGGGGGAGAGGCCCTTGGCTCCTGGTTGCAGGAGTGTGCTAAGGTGGCATGAAACACGAGGACATGTTCAGGCGAAGGATGTCCACAGTCTGATGGTTAGAAAGGTTTCAAAGGCACCACTGTGGGGGGACCACACGGCCGCTATAAACAGGGACTACAGAAAGCCCTGCTCTCAGTTACAGTTTAGCTGTCCCACCACCGAATTAACCTGACCTGTCCGGTATTTAGCTTCCATGCTCTCCTCATCCCATTACACCTATTATTATGTAATGCCCAAAACACTAAGATAGGCTCAGAGCCCTCTTGTGCCAGGCACTATGGTCCTGGGACCTGACCCGAACAGAATTGATGAGTCTGGGTTGGGGGTGGGGGGGTCATATCAGCTCTCCTCCTGCTCGCCAGGTCAGCACGACAGTGGCTGTGGGCCCCAGGCCTGCCAGCTGCTGCCCCCTCGCTGCGCTGTGCAGCGCCTGGGCGGAGAAGTGGCAGTGCCCCTCGCCCTGCAACGTGCATGCAGCAAAGCAGATGGCAAGAGCAGGGGAGGCAGCTGTTGCCTAGGGCTGCCACCTTCCTAACGGCTGGTAAATTAGTAACCGGACCCTCGACACCCTGCCCCTGCCCTGCCTCTTCCCTCTGATTCCCCGACCCTGTCACTCACTCCTCTCCCCTCCTCGCTCACTCAGTCATCTCCAGGAGGCAGCGCTGGCTGAGCAGCAGCTGGTCGGGGTTAGTGACCCAGTGCCCCCCCCGCCCTGTGGCCACCAGACTTTTGGTTCCGGTGCCATTTAGGGTTTACCAGGTCTCCAAAAAGCAGGCACCTGGCAACCCTAAATGGCACCTGGACACAGAAGCCAAAAACTAGACCATCCGGGAAAAAACCGGACAGGTGGCAACCCTACGCACGTGTAGCTGCTGCTATGCCAACCCCATGGGCACAAGGAGGAGAGCTGACCCCATGGGCAGGAGGCAACGCTCACTCAGGTTTGGGGGCGCGGGGGGAAGGGTCAGCATTGGGTCAGAGAACGACTCCATCCTCTTGGGCTCAGGTCCGGTGTGAGCCTCAAAATGAGGCCTAAGCAGACCTCTGCCAGGCACCGTCCAGGCACATCACAAAGATGACAGTCCCTGCTCCACAGAGCTCGGTGTCAGCCAGGACGAGGTGAATGAAAGAGACAACTGGGGCGGGGGGGAGTTAAAACCCGAAGTCCCAATGGCAGGGATGTGTAAGCATCACGAGAGAGGTTGATTCTGAAGGAGGGATTTCAGCGGACTCCTCATTCTCTCCTCCCAGTCTAGGTATTTCTGTCTCGCCCATCACCATGGTGTCTGGGCATCCATAAGTTACCTTCCGGGCCCCTGCTAAAGAATGCCTTTCCCTCTTTGGTATTTGTATAGACTTGCCGCGGTAGGGCCCAATCCTGCGAGTCGTGGAGTTGCCCTCAAAGTCACATCAATGGCAACTGCCACTTCTGTGCTGCAGCAAGTCCTTCCATCCCGATGCACGAACTCCCTAAGAACACGGGAGGCCTCCCCTGGCTTTCAAAGCTCAGACCTCCAACCCCATTAGAAATGCAGCCTGGTGGGCACGAAACTGCAGTCCTGTTCCCAGGGCGAGTAAGGAGCACGAATGGACCCGGACGGGGGAATACAAGAAAGACAAAACCCAAACGATTTCTGACATCCCGGCTTGCGCAGCACAAGAATTCCATTTGGCTGCCCTCCGGAACTCGCTTCTGCCTACACCAGCCGTTCCCAACCTTTTTGACTCAAGGGCCACAGATATAATTTTTACTACCCTGAAGGGCCAGCAGTCTCCGCCAGCAGCCCCCCTTCTCCTTCACCCTGCACATCGCCCCGCAGCCAGACAGAAGGAATTCAGCAAGGAGGCTCTCCCGTCCTTCTGGCTGCAGCAGGGAAACCGCAAGTGTCCTGTAGCCCCGGGCGCTCCACCTAGGTCCCTAGGCAGTGGCTCCCTTCTGCAGCCAGAGAGACAGGATATGAGTGTTCCCTTCCTTCTGGCTCCAGCAGGGACCCCAGCACCTATGGACCCAGGCAGAGCACTTTGCCGTGCTGATCTCCCTCCCATCCCCTTGGCTGCAGCAAGGAGCCTGCACTGGTCTTTTAGCCCCGTGACAATGCGCTCTGCCTGGGTCTTTAGGCAGCGGCTCCCTTCTGCAGCCAGCAGGAGGGGAGCCGCGGGCCACTCTGAAAGCCCCTGAAGGCCACTTTTGGCTCACGGGCCACAGGCTGAGAACCACTGGCCTAGTCAGTCTCGTCCGAAAGCCACGGCTAGTCAGACAAACAACCTAATGACCTTCAAAATGCACATTGGAGCTGAGCAATATTGAGAGCTCGAATGGTCTAGGCATTTGTCTAGCCTGAAACTGGAGGGAGGTGTTGGGGGGGCAAAAAATCAATGGCGTTTATTCTAGTCAATCCGAATGTGATGCACAATCTTCGTTCGGATGCCAGTGGCCGACACCCTGCGCCATTCCAGCTGACAGCTGTGCGTGCAGGCTGCAGCTGAGCTGCAACCATGTGGTCTGAATCCAGGCTCTGGGGTGATGCCCAGATCTTGACCCCCCCCAGGCCTTGCCAGGGTGGCGAGTTTGCTCAGCTGCATTCCATCGGAAAATGCCGTTTCAACGAAACCAAAAATAGTCAGGAAATCTGACCAATTTCAACATTTCGTGTGGGGGCAGGGAGACTCAAAATGAAATGCTTTGACTGACCCAAAATGTTTTCCCCAGAATTTTGTTTTGCAAAATATTTTTTCAGAATTTTGGGGTTTTGCCCCCATTTGTTTCAACATTTTTCATTTTTCTGACCAGTTCCAGCTATGATCCCCAATTCACAGATGGGAAACTGGCAGACAGAGCGTAAGGCTACGCCCTCACTAGGAAAAAATGTATTTAATGTCTTGACTAACACGTGAAAATCCTTGTGGAGAACACATATTAGCTGGTTGAGGCAACATATTAAAAAATAAAAACAATGAGAGGCCTGTAGCACCTTAAAGACTAAAATTTCTGCAGGCATAAGCTTTCGTGGGTTGCAACCCACTTTGTCAGATGCATTTGATGAAGTGGGTTGCAGCCCACGAAAGCTTATGCCTGCAGAAATTTGTTAGTCTTTAAGGTGCTCAAGGACTCTCGTTGTTTTTGCCGTATGCAGACTAACACGGCTACCCCTCTGGAATATTAAAAATACATGCCTTTTCTTAGTGTGGACATGGACCAAAGCCCAGCTCTTCAAAGATATTTAAGCACCTAACTGCCATGGAAATCAACTTGCCCAAGATCCTACAGGAAACCTGCGGCAGAGCTAGGAATGGAAGATCTGAATCCAAAGTCCCAGTTGGCTCTGTTAACCACAAGGCCACCTTTCCTCCCAGTACTTACACATGTAAAGCCCCCTCCCTCCACTCTTGAACTGCTGCCAGCCCTGCCCCCTGCCACTTGTTCCCTTCCTCCACACCTTTTTTTTGCACTTTGTTCCCTGGTCTGACCCTCCCTGCACTAGTCCATGACCTCATCCTGCTGTCCCATCGGGTCTCAGGTCAGCAATGAGGTGGGGACAGCGGGAGTCCAAGGAGCTAGACGAATGTCCACAGATCCATCGTACAACCTCTGGGATCATTAAGAACCCCAGGAAGCAATTGGGAAGCAGATGCACAGAGGGCCCAAGAAACCCAAGGAAGGCGCAAGGGTGATGCTCACAAAATAAACTGGCAACTCACATAAATGGGAATCTCTGCAGGTATGTCCCTCCTCAGGTTAGTTTCCCTTTGATAAACACCAAGTACTTATCCAAACCTTCCTTCCCTCTCCCCCAGCCCTCTCACAGCTTCCTCTGCAAAACCATTCCGCAGTAGACGCCACAAGGACAGCAATCGGCATCTGTGTTGCTGTGAAATGGGCCAATGTCTGGGATGTGTCCGAAATGGACACCTGATCCAGTTTAGATTAGAAACTCCTTGAGGCAGAGACTGTTGTACAGGACCCAGCACACACACGTCTCTTAGTAAATCACAACCTGACTATTCCCTAGAGGCGATTGCATCTGCTCATGGCCTGACCCTGCATTTCTTGTGCATCCAAATTCGCATTCCAATGGGATTTTTGAGAGTGAAAAGAATGTGGTAACCAACTGCTGCCCAATTTTCATCTCCACCAGCTCCTCAAAGATAGCCACAGCAGGATCCAAAGGGTTCGGGAAACGGCACTTACCTGCAAACCTGGCTTTGCATGGGAAATAGGTGGTGTCTGCCAAGGAGACTCAGATGAAAGCCACTCCTGCTATGTACTACGTTTCTAACAAGCCATTGCACGGGAGATAAACGCTAGCCCTAAAAACCACGCCCACTTGCCCTGGCTCTCCAGAGAGGTGGCTTAAAATCTCTGAAGAGCAGCCCTACAAGAAGCTGAAACTGTATGGAAGCAGTGTGACAGGATGTTTCCAGGCGCTGCTGAGCCAGAGTTACGCCAGGGAAAATCAAATGCAGAGGATTTCAGCATGAGTCACTAATGCCTTCTATCTATGACCTCACTCGCAGCTATTTTCAGCTTAAACTGGCTTCGCCTCAAGATTTGCACCTATGCCAAAGTATTTTTCTCACCATGTAAAGAGGCACCCATCAGTGCCAGAGCAAGCCAGTAACAGGGGGAGGGAATTTTGTTGTGCTTTTGGAGAGGGAAAAGCAAGGCCCTTGCCAAAGGACACAGATATCTCAGCAGGGATTAGAAATGGGACACAGAGCTTTTCACTTACAGGTCATTGGATCAAATCCCATCCAGCTGTTCGTGACCTAACGTGCTTAGCATCTGGTGGTGGCACGTGTGAAATGTGGGTGGTAGTTGCTCTCCAATGTGGCTATCTGATAATTAGCAACGTTGCTGGCAATTTTAACAGCGGGACCCAGGACGGAATGCATCAGAGGGACGACGCCCTATCCTTTCACTCCGTGTGCAATTGCTTTTGCATGCAACACAGAATGCTACTGCTGAAATGTGTCAGTTGTCAAAGTGCTCCAGGACTCTAGCTGTGTACAGGCTAACACGGCCACCCCTCTGGAAATTCCCTGCCGTCTGCGGGTTTTGAGGCGGCGGCAAAGAGTTTTCATTCTAAAGGGAAATCCACTTCTGATTGGTTGCTGTTCCTCGGGAGGTGGGACAACGGAGAAGGCAGCCAATCAGAGCTGTGTATGCTCAGGGGCGCCTCCTGCCTTCAAGGACGTGCAGCAGGCTTCCCCTGGAAAAGTGCTGGAAAGCTCCTGATATGTTCCACTTCACAGCTGGAAGGACTGCCTCCCATCCTCTTTAACTCAGCGCACTGCTCGCACTGCTAATTGGCACACGGTTGCACCTTCCCCCAAGGATCTCAAAGCACGGTATTAGCATTAGTCCCCCAGGCTATCCCCCCATGGAAGAGCAGAGGTTATCAGCCTCCTTTTACAGCTCTGACAGGATGAGGCCACAATTTCCAAAGTTGGCTGCCTCCAATTGGGCTCCTGTGTCCATAACTAGTCACTTAAATAAGCTCTTACAGTTTGATCCCACTGGGACACTTCTCCGTTTCCCAATGAAACCAGTGGAAGTTGAGGATGTCCAAGCCTCAGCTGTACACTGCCGTTATTATTTGTATTACCATAGGCCCTCGGTGCTCGTGTCATACACCGGGATCCCATTGTGCTAGGTGCTGTACAAACACAGACAGAAGACCAACCCTTTCTTTCTCTTACCTTTTGTCTGGCTGGTCTATTTGGACTGTAAGAGGGCAGAAAGTTTCTCACTATGTGGTTCCGCAGAGCCTAGCACAAAGGGGGCCTGGTCCCGGTTCAGGGCTACTGGGCGCTAGCATATGCTAAATAATAATCATCAAGTATTTTGGCCTAGGCAACTTGCTCAAATTCACACCATGAGTCAGGATGGAGCAGTCCCCCGGAACTCCCCGCAAACCCAACAACCGGCATTAATGTTGACATTAACAGAGAGGTTTGCTTAGGCCATGAACCTTAAGGTCAATGCGAGTTTTGTCACTGAATTCAGTGACAGAGGATCAAGCCCTTAATGTGTATAAGAATCAGACCCCAAGGTCTGGTTACATTCGCTGTCCTAGCAAGACCTGGGTTTATATTAATTACCTGGATTCCTGTATTTTTACAGCCGTTTACATTACTATATGATACCCATGCACTAGAGCGCAGACAAGAAGGGAGTTTTCAGTGACTGGTTGCTCAGAGGTTTAGCAGATTATTATAAAATGGAATATATTTTACTTACCATGCAACAAAATTAAGTGCATTATATATAGAAGTTCACACGCCAATATCTCCACAAGCCAGCCACAATTTTAACAACCACATTATTTTTCATTTGTAATCCTTTCTTCAGGATATGCAGATTCATGTACACTGAGGCCCCCTTTTAGCAAGTTCTTGAGAGAAACACATGAAACCTGTCATAATACTGGAATAGAGGCCACTGGGGTTTCTCAAATTACAAACTGTCATGATGTATGGATTGCGTGCAATGTTTCTGTGCTCATGTTGGTCCCAAGATCTTAGAGAGACTAGGTTGGTGCGACAATAGCTTTTATTGGACCAACCTTTTCTGGGGAAAGAGACCAACAAAAGATATTACCTCACTCATCTTGTCCCTGTGATGTATGGAATCATGGATTTACAGCCCTAATTATACAGGCACAGATACAACTACAAACACAAAACAGGCTTCTGCACGGCTCCAGTCCCAGCTTTGTTTCCCTTATTTACCAGGGGCCACACTCTGTTTGGAACGCTGTACAACCCACAGAGATACCTGGCAACTGAATAAGTACATCTCATTACACAGATCCAGTGTCAGATGACTCAGTAGGATCTGTAATCATAAAAGGTCTTGGGCCCCTAAATCACCTAGGCCCTTTTGAAAAAATGTACCAAGTCAGGCCTGTGGGAAACGCCATGAGAATGGGGACAGAATCGCCCTTCTCAACCCACAGTCAGGCCACCCCACCACTGCTGCTCTCCCAGCATCCACTGCAGTCCATCTGCAGCCCCTATGCAAAGGTTTGTGCATAGACACTGGCCCCTCCCACAGATCGAGGCAGATTGACAGCAAGTATTTCTGCAGTTCAAGCCATGCAGTTTGCACAGCTCTAATCCAAAGCATGTGGGTTTGGGGGAGAAGCGGGTAAGCGGGTGGTAGACCGGAAGGGACATGCGGAAATCTTGATGAGCTAGTGCTCCTTTGGATTGCCTGGCTTTGTTCTCACTGAGCTTCAACTGATTTTCAGGTTCAAATGCACCTGAAAACATAGTGTGACCACTGACATTCACATGGAAAAAAGCCATGACTTCCTTCCACCAAGCGATTGGTTTATGCAGGCTTCATGCTACAAACAAACAATCAAGCCTTTACCGGAGCCCCTCTCCACACTGCTCCCCCACGGCCTTCATCCTGTGCTTGTCCAACAGGGTCCGATCTGTTGTGACAAGGGCAGGATTTCTCTCACCCAAAGGGCAACCGCACAAGGAAGTTAATTAAGAGGCAAGCATTCCCCCCAGCCCATCACGGTGAGATCTGGAGCTGATGTTTCCTTCCATCCCTGGCTTTGCTTACAAGGAAGCAGATGAAAAGAATGCCTGATTGCTCCATATAGGTCTACTTGAGAGAACAGGGCTGGCTGATAACATGAATGACAATTGAGCATGATAATTTACTGGCAGACCTTCAGTCACTCATCTTTGCATGCTGGCTGGGACCTGCCAGCTTTGCTCCCACCCCTCCAGGAAGAACTGAGAGGCTGGGAGCTTAGACAGATGGACCAGCCAGACGGAGGGAAGTAAGAGCCCTGTCTCCAAGCCATTCACGTACTGGAGCATCACCTGAGCATTGAATGCTTCAGACAGGGCCTAACAGGGAATGGAAGAGACTGAGCTCTTTTCTGCAAGCTGGTAAATAATCACTATTAAAAAATCTTGCTGATTAACCTCCGGTCCAGCCCTACTGTACTGATAGTGCTGGGCATTCATGGCAAGCTTCAGAGCACGAGGAACCCAACGTTCAGCTCTGCCAAAGCTCACGGAAATCAGAAATGGCAAAGATCATCCCGTCCATCTACCCAGAAGACAATGCAGGATGGTTCCTTCTAGGAGATTTTCTAGGGATTTGTCCTATCTAGATTTAAAGCTATACATAAAAAAATAAATACACAGATTTCCAGCACTTGCCCTGGGAGACCATTCCTCAGCTTAACACAGCTCACAGCCAGGGGATTTATGCCAGTCTTAATTTTATCCCATTACTCTTAGCTGAGATTCAGGACAGTTCGGAGCTATTCCTGTGCCTGCCATTAGTCTGCTGCGGGACCTTGGGGAAGAGAAGTCGCTTCTCTGTGCCTCAGTTTCCCCATCTGTAAAATGGAGATTCTGATCGTGACCTCCTTTGTAAAGATGCCTCCTGCAAAGCACGATCTAACAGCTAGGTGTTATCATTATGAATCAATGGCTCAAGCCCCCCGATTGCTTTCAGTGCTCTTCTTGTTCTTCACAGATTACAAAGGACACAACATAATTACTCCACTTTGGTACTGGCGAGGCCTCCACCTTACATTATTGGTAGTATTATATTAACACCTGAAGGTCTCATCTTGCTGGGAATGGTAGAAACACACAGTCCCTGCCCTTAAGAGCTTACCCTTCAAATAGACCATCCAGATAAAGCGTGGGAGCGGGAGAGAGACGCAGAGGGGGCAAGTGACTTAGCAATGATCACTCAGCAGGTCCATGGTGGAGCTAGGAACAGAACAGTTCTCCATGCTCCAAGGCCAGGCCCCTGGCCACTAGATCAATGTTTTCTCAATCTTTTTGGGCTAACGACCCCTTCTTACATTTACTATAAATACGAGCAAACATAAAACAAAATAAAAGTTTCCATAACAAAAACCAGAAGCATTGCAAGGGGTTGGCAGAGAATACATGCGACCTTGGGCTGGAAGTTGTGGGGGCGGGGAAGGGAGGGATGGGGAAATGGGAAAGTGGACAACTACAATAGAGTCAAGGGATCAACAAGGGGGTAAACTGTGAGGGGAACCTGCTCAACATGTTAGATGTTCACACATTAATGTAAGGAGTATGGGAAATAAACAGCAAGAACTGGAAGTCTTAGTACGTGTAACGCCCCTCTCCACTATTACCTTCTTTAATGCCCACCCGCATATAGGTTTTGATGGACAGGCCTGGGTTCTCATGGATCCCAGCCCCCACTCAGCCAGGTGTATCTGCTTTATTTTTCCCCTCTGTGAATGTAACCCCCCTTGCTCCTTCCTGGCAGGGTCACCAGGGCAGCACGGGAAGACAGACAATGCTAACCACAGGATAACTCCTACTCGCTTGCCAGATAGTGGAGACTCCTAAGGAATAACGCAAACACATACAATATGCTCCACACAGCCATCGTATTAACCAGGAGACAACCAACCTGTAACAGGGTGAAACACTATTCGCAGGCTCACCAGTCCCGTGACCTGACGTAGCAATTGTAAAATGAGCCTCCCGTTGGTACCTGTACTTTGATGGGGCCCTGGGTGGCCTGTGACCACCCTGCTGGGCAGCGGTTTAGCAGGGTGGCTGACTGGGTTCAGCACAGCCAAGAGACTCACAATTGGGATCAGTCCCTCTGCTGGTTTAACAGGCAGCATATTATCAAAACCCCCAAATCCTCACTCCCTGGCTTGAGGACGCCGTGCAGGGAGTAGGGGCTCCCCAAGCAATTTCCCTGGCTGACTGACTAACAGCCGGGGCACTCACACGCTCCTGGTTGACCCTCAGAGTCAGAGAGGACTCTGGACTCCTCAATCCCGGCATGCGGGCTGGTCTCTGCTGGCAGGGATCCTCTCCATGCAGGCGTCAGGCTGCTTCTGGGCCCAGGATTTCCCCTCAACACCAAGCGGTGCAGGGCTCCAAGTGCAGATCCCAACACTACACCACACACGCAAACGTCAGTCTCCCACCCCAGCGCCCCGGCACACGCCCAGCCGGACGCGGCCCTAGACTCACAGCCAGAGCAGGGCTTGCCATGTGGTGCCTCTCCCACCTAGGGAACCGGGAGCTAGCTCAGCCTGCGGGGTGGGAGCTTTTCCCAACAACGCTCTACAAACGGGGGGCTCAAGCTGAGGGGTTTTGCTTTCTGGTCCCAGAGGCCGGTTCTCAGGGGGAGTGGGCTCACCAGATCCCTACACAGACAGTCCTGCCCCTTTCTCCCTTGGCACCAGACTGCTCCCCAACTGCTCTCTCCCCTGCATCTCCATCTCTATTGGTGGCCAGGCAGACTCTGCATCTGCTTTGACTCCCCCTTCCTGAGCTACCAACACACAGATCCCCAGGGATCTAGGTAATCTTCTTGGGGGTTACATACAGAAGCAAAATTATGATGTAGTTGGCATCAGAGACTTGGTGAGTTAAGTCTCATGACTGGAATATTGGTATAGAGGGATAAAGTTTGTTAAGGAAAACCAGGCAGGGAAAAAAGGGAAGGAGTGTTGCATTGTATCACTTGTTCTGAGGTCCAGAAAGAGGTGAGAGGCGGACCAGTTGAAAGTCTCTGGATAGACAGAAAGAATGGGAGAAAAACCCAAAGAGGCATGAATCTACTGTAGACCATCCGATCAGGAAGAGGAGATGGCATTTCTACAACAAAGAATAGAAATAGCCACAACACAAGACCCGGTAGTAATGGGCGATTTTAATTACCCAGACATCTGTTGAAAAATAATATAGCAAAACACAGAATTTCCAGTAAGTTCTTGGAATGTATTGGGGACAAATTTCTGTCTTAGAAGGTGGCGGAAGTAACCAAGGGACGGGCATTTTAAACTTGGTTCTAACAGGGGAGAAATAATTGGAAATCTGAAGGTTGAAGGCAACTTGAGTGAAAGGGATCCTGAAAAGGAAAAGGAGTGAAAGCAGTGCAATAAGGACAATGGACTTAAAAAAGGCAGAGTTTCCAAACTCAGACAACTGGTAGGTATGGTCCCATGGGAAGAAAATCTAAGGAGAAAAGTTGTTCAGGAGAGCTGGCAGTTTCTCCAAAAAACAATATGAAAGGCACAACAGCAAACTATCCCAGTGCGAAGGAAAGACGGGAAGAACAGTAAGAAGTCAACATGGCTCCATCCGGAGCTTTTTAATTACCTGAAAATCAAAAAGGAATCCTACAAAAAGTGCAAACATGAACAAACGGAATACAAAAGAATAGCACAAGCATGCAGAGACAAAATCGGAGAGACTAAGGCACAAAATGAGTTACATCTAGAATTACACCAATGAGTAAAAGTTCTATAAATGCATTACGAGCAAGAAAAAAAAATGAAGGAAAATGTAGGTCCTCTGTTCAGTGGGGAAAGACAGCACCAAGGAGGCGGAAGTATTTAATGCCTATTTAGCTTCAGTGCTCACTAAAAGGGCAAACTGTGAGCAGATACTTATTAACACAATTAATATTAACAAGGTGGATAAAGGCACGCCAGAAGAGGGTAGGTTACAGAATATTTAGACAAGTTAGATGTATTCAAGATGGCAAGGACTGATCTTTAAAAAGGAAAACGAAGAGGTTCTGGATAACTAAGACTAATCAGCGTAACTTCTATATCTGTAAGGATACTGGAACACATTATTAAACAATCAATCTGTAGGCACCTACAGGATAATAGAGTTATAAGTAATAGTCCATATGGATTTGTCAGGAACAAACCATGTCAAGCAAATCTAATTTCCTTCTTTGACAGGGTTATTGGCCTAGTGGATAGGAAGAAAGCTGTAGACATGACATACACTGGGTTTTAATAACAAAGCATGAATTTACAGTAGCCTTGTGAATACGTAAGAGACGTAGCTAGGAGAAATGAGATTGTAAGATAACAAGTAAGGTGTGATAGCTTGCAGTGCATAAATGGCTCATGATCTAGATGGGGACTGGCTACAGAAATGAAGAAACCAATCAGTGTTGTGATACGATATGGAGTTGGAGGCACATGCAGCAGTGTGTTTTAGAATTGCATATAAACTGATTGATGATTGTGTCATTTGGACGTGTGGTAAACACTGCGCCCACCCTTACACTTGACCCTGATCAATTCCGTGCGGTTTGATTGTGCGCCAGTAAAGAAGCCTCCATGATGAGGCAGGAGTTGAACTGATTTGTTAGATTCCAGAGAACTGGATAAAGGGTTCTCCCAGAATGCGATGAGGTGTCCTGGATAAGCCGAGTGGAAGAGGCCTCCGAAGGAATCCCAGCGTGTCTTAATTAAGATAAGCTTAGACTGTAAACTTTTTGGGGGCCATAACAGACTTTGTTCTGTGACTGTACACAGTCTATCACAATGTGGTCCTGGTCCATGACTAGGGCTCCTAGGCACTACCACTAATGAACAAGTAGTGACTAAAATTGTTATTTATAGTTTGGGGCCCCCAGTCCTGGGTCAGGCCCCCATAGCACTAGGTGCTGTACAAACAGAACAAAAAGACAGTCCCTGCCCCAAAGAACTTAGTCTCCAAGTATAAAATGAGACAACAGGCGGGTGTAGCAGGCCGATGGATACAGCAGAGAGCACAAAGGACAAGGAGACGGTCCAAGGTGACAAGGAGACGGTCCAAGCCAGCATGCGAAGCACTGGTCAGAATGCATCAGCTGCCTAACCCTGGGCAATGTTTTTTCTAGCCATCACAGCAGAGGAGAGATTGGAAAGAGGTCAAAGATGTGGTTCAGTGGATATTTACTGGGAGCAATTTGCACGCGCTGAGGGTGGCATGGAAGAAAACAGGCTCGTGTTCAAAAGTGTAACAAGTAGGTGATGGCGGCTGGCATCACTGGCGGATTCGCAGAGTTGCCGTCTTGATAGCATATGAGGGAGGCTCTCTCAGGTGTGGACAGGCAGTAAAGGGCCCGGGAAGGGACAAGTGTTTGGGTTTGACATGACAGAGAAGGTGGGGCCAAGGAATGATGCAAAGGGAGGGTCCAATTGGCGAGCCAGGAAGTTATCTTTGCAGCAGCCTGCTGAATGGATATAAGTGAGAGAGGATGGAATTTACCTGAGCCAAAGAGGAAGAAGTCGCAATAGGTGAGATGAGAGCCGGAGGGCCCAGATGATACATTCGGCTGCGTGCACTGGTCCGATCCAGAAAATGAATATACAGGCTGCGTAGATTTTTTTAGCCTACCAGTATCTATAGACTTAGGGCTCATCTGCAGCCCCTGGCTCCTTCGTTTCTAAGCTCTGGGTTCTTGGGACACAAGAAATGGACCAGATCAGCTCTGCACTGAAACGGGGGGTTCTCTGAACACAGACGTTTCCAGGTACCAGCAGGATGGGACTGGCGGTTGAACAGGTACAGCCAGCTTAGAAATCAAGTAATCTGATCTGAGCAGAGCCAGAGCAAGGAACACGGCAGATCAGACATACAGAAGGAAAGCCAGGCCCCTCACCAGGTGATGTACACGGAGTACTGTGACCTGGAGTTCTCTCTCATTACAGCTTGGCGTCAGAGAACAGAACAGAATTCAGTTACGGAACAAAATCCACATGGAGCCTCTTTGGGAACAGGATTAAGCAAGAGTTGCTTCAATTTTTATGGACAAGAAATTCCTTTGGGAAATGCAAGCACTAAGCATAGACCTGTGACAGCAGTCAGCCCGCCCCCCAGGGTGGGGAGGGGAAACATCCCCCACAGGGGATCCAGCTCATGGGAGACAGGGGAAAGTGCGCCTCAGGCATCCCAGCCCCTTGGCGGGGCAGTGCCCATACTGCTTGCATTCTTGGTGTGCTCCATTTCTGGAAGCCAAGGGTGAAGGGCTAAATCTCCCTGACATACACTGCCTGCACCAAGCCCCAAGACAGGCATCGCTGTGCTCCTGACAGAGGCAAACTCTCGCCCTCTCTAACCAAGTGTAATTGAAATCTAATCACAACCAGTGAAGTGGCCTTTGCTGTTGGCAGCCAAGCTGGCAATCTGCCTGACGTCTCTATTCTGCTCGCTCTCCTCTGCACAAAAGCCTCGTTTCAGCTGAAGAGGCTGCCTCTTCAGTATCACCGAACGGCCTGTTCTCTGGGGCTAAGGTCGGCCAAGAGCCGCTGCTTTCGCTTTCAAAGAGAGTTTCAAGGCTCCCCACCAAGATGTCAGATTTCTTTAACCTGATCTGACTTCACAAAGTGGTCCAGTCCTCGTGGATCTGGGCTTCCAGGGGCAGACTGGAAGCATCCAAAGGGAAGGAGCTGGGAGGGGGGCCCATTAATCATCCTCTTTGCAAGTAAATCAAGGCAGGAGAGATGCAATGCAAAGGGTTATCTAACAGGGAGAAGTGGGAAGAAGTTGTGAGATGGAGATCTGAGTAGCAGGATTCCCGGATGAAATTTACGGCTGAGCCAGAGGCCAGCACAAAGTTTATATAGGCACCAGTTAATCCCCATCTAAGTCCTGTTTTGGGGATGAAAATGGTGCCCAGGACTTGCATCAATGAAACTGCAGGATACTCCCAAAAGAAAGCAAGGAATGCTCCTTTCTGAGGCCATGCAAAAGAGCAGTGGGGAGTATATTAGCATTTTTTGCTGGCCCCCCACTGGGATGGGCTAGATGATCCTATATATATATTCCCGCCCCCCTTACTATTCTTCAAGGGAAGAGTCAGGCAGTTTTAGCTTTTTGCTGGACTTGGCCAAGGGCACAAGGCTAGTCAGTTTCACTTCCTGGCTCTCCATGCACTAGCCCAGCACCCGTGCTCTTGATTTACACATGCTGCAGGGCAGCGTAACACTTCTTAGGTCATTTCCACATTTTTATTAATATTTGCCTTGGTAAAAGGAACCCAGCGGAACGTGAGCTACCTGAACGCCTTCTCTGAAGGAGGAACCATTTTTTTTCATCCCACCTTCCTGAGCAGCCTATAGTTTCCACTACACAAACCAGAGCGCAGGAAAACAACAGTCTCCTCACCTCAAGAGATCAACTGCATGTCTGGCGGCTTTTTACCATTAGTTTCTCCTGATCTGCAGGCTGACCCGAGGAGCTTAGGTACGAAGCCAATAAAAATGTTGTTTTCATTATTCCGTGTGGAATGCTTGAATAAGGTGGAATTTTCAAAGCATCTCAGCCCCAATTCTTATTAATCTGAAAGGAAATCAGGCAGCTAAATCCCTTTTGACAGCTTTGAGATCTCAGCCACAATGTCTTTAACATGACAAGCACCTTCTAAACGTTCAAAAAGCAGCTCCTCTGTCATGTAACACCAGCAGGGAACAATGCTTTTTAAACCATCATATTACGCGCTGGCAAAGGGCCCTATTCGTAGCATTTTGCTGTGTCTTTGCATTCCAGGCTGCAATATAAAGAAGCAGATTTATATCTGGCTCAAGGAATAAATTCTCTAAGTTTTGCTCAGATGTATATCTCTGAGACACCTCATTCCTTACCATTCAACTATGCATGCATGGGTCATGACAGCAGGAAGCGTTGGGTCAAAAGGTATTCAACCCTTATGAGCTTTCAATTCGCACCCCTGGAGCAGGTTACAGATCCACTCCACATAGGGAGACGTCTGATTCGCCCTCCTCACCAATTGTTCTCATCTTTTCCTCCGTGTCTGCAATGGACCATACCTCAGGCCCCTTATTTGTGTGTAAGATACTGCTCGATGGCTTGGGTTCTTTTGTTTGAATGAATTTTAAAGCTAATTCAATGTTCTTGAGAGAGGAAAGATTGGATCTGTTACAGCTTGGCTCCTTAGCTCGAGTTTCAAACTCATTCTTTGGAGGTTGCCAGTTCAAGCCCTGGTGCGTTGGCCAAGATGACGGCTATCAGACACGTTTCTGCCATGTTGCCGCCCCCTCACCCCCAAGAGGTCTTGCCTCTGACCTGGAGGGGTCACCTGTAGGGATAAGGAGGGAATTCAGTCTCCAAGCTCCATTCGGTTGTTGGTCTCTCTCAGTACTGCCAACCCCAAGTGCTTAAAAACCATGAGTCTAACTGCAAAAAAACATGAGATTATAAAAAAAAAACCCAGCCAATCTCAATACACTTTGGGTTCTCTGTCTTCAGAGCCATTAGAAAACATGACCCATGTGTTTTTTATCTCTTCTTTGCAACCATGAAGGCTAGAAACTGGATTTAAAAAAAATGAAAGCCGAGATTCTCCCCTGCTCATATGACTCCAGGAGCTGGGGCTTTAGGAAAAAAATACCCGATATCTTGAGACTCATGATAAAATCACATGGATTGGTAAGATTGCTTTTTGTTGAGACGCCAACAAAGGAGCCAATGCATAACCTCCATGGTGGTAGGTTTGGCGACATGGATGCATTCTGCTAGGAATCTGATGGAGGGTATTAACTCACAGGGGCCACGAAACCAGCATCAAATGGAAATGACTCATTTTGTGCTTTGCAAGCCCCGGCATGGATTCGGAGAGATGACCCAAAAGAAAAAGATGCCATATGACTATTAATTCCCCAATCTCAATGTGTAAACTATTTTACAAGCATTCTCTCCCAGATAAGAAATAGCAAGACCGCCCTCTGGCACATTCCTGAGGGCTGGAAAAAAGGAATGGGAGGGTAACATTTTTTTATTTGGTGACTTTCAAAAATATCTGCAGCTTTAACTGTAACTCACCCATTCAGGATCTTTAAATGCTGTAAACCAAAGCACAGAGTAAAATGCACTTGACAAATATCTGAAGTATGCAAACAAAGGGGGAAAAGAAATTATTAAGGATGGTCAATACTGCATAGAACAATGCCCTTTAATCCACAGGCCTCAAAAAGCTTATAAAAATTGCATTCCGCCTCATAATGCCTTGAAGACATATTTAGGTATTACTAGCTTCATTTTGGAGGTAGGGGAAACTGAGACACAGTGCGAATCGGTTCCTGGCCCAAGATCACATAGCAAGTCGGTAGTGCAGCAACATCACTTTATGTCGGCTGAGGTTCTTGCCCCCCAGCTGATTCTTGAAATTGCCTTGGGGGCGCACCCAACGGCATGCAAAGCAAGAGCAAACCAGTTGGCCTCCCTGTGAAACACTGGGCCAGATTCTACCCTGAGCTGTAGAGGAGTAAACCCAGCGTCCGTAGGCTCTCCATTAGAGTTAGGACCTGAGCAAGTGGAAGAAATTCTGTGAAGCCAAGGAATGCTCACAGGAGGGGCCTTCCTGCCGTGCCAGGGAGAGGCAAACATTGTTAAAAATAGGAAAATGTAACTGGCGTAGCCCGTAGGGCCATCTTAGCCTTATTTTAGCAGTAACGCAAGGAACAGGCCCGCATCCTGTAAGACTCTGGCTTGAGCAAGTTAGCATAAGTGAAGCATAGGCCTCTGACCTTTACCATAGATAAAGTGGTCACTTTAGATTTTGGAGTGCTGGGAATAACTCTTAAGAGGAAAGTTGGCATAAAAATCAGACTAAGCAGCTGCAGGAATACTGAACTGACACTAAACTTGGATATTTTAGGATAGGTTCGTTGGCAGATGTCTCACCACCCACTTGCTTCAGCAATGATCAACTAGGGATCAATCTGCTAGCCTATCAGGTAAAGGCACCCAGTGTTATGAGGGTGAGGGAAGTTGAATGTGGACAGAGGACGTATGAATATTCATGGTGATTCCCAGGCCTATAGAAGCAAGAACCTGCATGAAGAAGGTAGCTAGCCCTCCCCCCTTCAATGGTTTAGTGTTCTAATCGATCGTCTATCTTTAAGCATTGGGGATCTGGACCACCAAACTCATTTGGCATGCCAGAGACAGGGCGGGCCCTTTGTGTCTTCATCTCTTGCTATCAGATCTCCAAGAAAGGGGTGTGAATATATAAATCTGTGAGCATATGCTATGCAAGCGATAGCCATTAAGATTTCTCTCATACTCGTCATTGCTTTTTGCTGATGTGCTTTGGAGCTTTCTTGTCTCTATTAATGGTAATTAACAAAGCTGGTTAAGGTTGTGTTTTGGTCTCCGTGTGAGTACCCTCACCATGCACCTCAGGGTTCCCTACAAGACACTGAACTAGAATCTGTTGTGTCAGATTCTGGGCGGAGAACCTCAGTACACTCCTCTACTCACCTGAGTACCAATTGGCATTCCTTATAGGAGAGGATCAGGCCACACTGGGAAACCCCAGATTGCTAGGGAGACTCAGGGGCAGGCCCTGAAACTATCCTGGTTGTAACTGATGAGATTTCACATGAACCGCATCCCTCGGACACAGAAAACACACAGGACTGCAGTGAGGCTGTTCATTCTCCACAGAACTGCAGGGGCATGAAGAGAGGAACGCACACTCCCACCAGGCCTGAGGGTGTGTAAGTGTGAGGTAGGCTACATGTGATACTGGCCCTTCGCCCTCCCACCTCAGGCTCCGCCTCTGATGATTTGATATTTGCACTGTCACAGCCAGAGGCTCTGCTGGGATCCAGGTCTCAGGATAGTTAACGCTGTGCAAATATATTGTAAGAGGCAGCCCCGGCGTCGAGCACCTTCCCATAAGGTCCTGATTCTGCAGAGATCTACACACAGATTTACCAGGACATGCAGGTGTGGTCCTACTGGCTCCGCTTCACTGCTCGCCTGAGTGAGGCGAAGCATGTGTGAAAGTTAGCGGGCTCAGGGGTCGCCCAGGTGCCAACCCTACAAAGAGCGATGCACACTGAGTAACGTCATTCGCACGAGCGGTCCCACTGACGTGCCTGGAACCACTCCCCCGGTCCAGCTACGTAGACTCGTCAGTGTCTGCAGGATTGGTCCCCAGTCCCGTTAGCATGTCTTTGGCAGCAGCAAGAAGAGAACCTGTCTCACACACTCAGGGGAGTTCAAAATTTAATAACAGCCAAAAGGAAGGAAGAAATCCAGGTTGGTAACAGATGCAGAAGCGACATATTTGATCACGGCACTATTTCATAAACATTCATTTCCTAATATTTTGTTTTCAAGCATCAACAAATGTCACGCCTTGCAAAATTCCTGGTGAGACACGTTAGCACACAGACGGACAGGCTCAGTAGCCCCCAAGATGCCAAGATGCTCTTTAGGGCCCCAGTTCAGGACAGCACTCAAGCACGTACTTGAAGTTAAACACATGCTTAGATCCCATTGAAATCAAGCATGTACTCAAGTGCTCTCCAGAATCAGGGCCTAAAAAGTGGAGCCAGAACTCTCTCTCCCCCCAAGTTCGATTTTTGGGGCAGGGACTGAGTTTCATGATGTGTGTTTGTACAGCTCCGAGCACAACGGGGCCAAATGGGGGCACCCTGGGGCTACTGCGATACAAATATTAAACATGGTTGTTACGAAGCCCATCGCCGTGACATCTCAGATGCTAATTAATAACAGAACATTTTCCCCTCCCTATCAGTAGAGAGAGATTTCAAGGAGATATTTGCCAGTTCCACATGTAATTAACCCCTGTGCAGGGGCCTAACACTAGGTCAGGTACATCTACACTGGAATAAAACACCTGCAGCACGGCCATGGCTGGCCCATGTCAGCTAACTCCAGAACGTGGGGCTCAGAATGTAGGGCTAAAAATTGCTGCGTGGACTGTCAGAATCAGGCACTAGCATGAGATCTGGGACCCTGGGAGGGAGGAAAGTCCCAGAGCTCAGGTTCCAGCCTGAGTGTCTACACAGGTGAGTTAACAGTGTCACAGGTGAGGTTGAGACCCACTTCCCTTTAAAAGGCCAGCCACGCTGACACCCCCTGGGCCCCTACCACACAGTGGGGCTTTCCTGCTAGCAGTGGTTAGAAACTAACCAGGAGGGCAGGAGCGTAATCTGCTGAATAGCGGTGCCATGTTGTTTAAACCCGGCTCGACAGGGGAACTGGAGCTATCAAGCTTAGGGGTCAATCTGTCCTGGGATTCCCCTGCCACAGACGTGAGACAGCAGAGCAGGTAGGGCTGGCAAAGTGCTTCGTTCCTATCATCTCACACCCACCGTGAATCTTAGCACAGAGCACCCACAAGAGGCCTTTGCATTCATCTGTGGGAGGACAGATGCCGTGGGAAGCTTGAAAGGGCCTCAGAGAAGGGTCTGTGCAGTGACGGGTTTGAGAATGCCTGTCTTTATCCCCATGTCTGTTGCTAATGGGAAGAGAGATACTGACAGGGGAGAAAGGGGGGGGAGAATCTGCACTCAGTCCATACCTGGAACAAATGTACCAAATTAAGTGGCAGTCCACTAGGGAGGAGTTTGGCTCAGTAACTCGGAGAAAGAAGTGGCTAGAGATTTAATTGCTCATTCCAGTCCTACATGGGCAGCTGATGACAGTGAAAATAACCAAAGATTCCCTCCCTCTCCCCCCCCCGCCCCACCCCTCAGAAACACCTGATCCAGACTCCCTGGGCTTACATGATTCACAACGGTGAGAGACCAGATTCGGGTCCAACAGGTCTAAGGCCACGTGGGACGGGCTGATGGCCAGCAGTGACTGAAGAGTGGAAGCCCCAGAGATGGACCCGCTGACCCTCACTGGCTTTTGGGGAGCAGATTTCCCCTCCTCCCGCGCAGACAGGCTCTCTGCGAATGCAGCTTCTCAAAGGCGACAGCCACACCTCGTTGGGAATTCCACCCCAGGAGCTGGCCAGGGGAAGCTGCCGTCCAGCTCTGGGGAGAGGCCAGTCTGCAGAGAGCCTCGCGTGTGCCGCGTTTGAAGGAAAGGGGGTCAGAGGGAACGTTACAGCTCAAGGAACCGCAGCTGAATGGTGGAGAGGAGCCAACTGCCGTGCCTTCATCTCCAACTTTCCTGGCACAAAAATCCAAAACCCACAGCGAAGCCCCTCCCGGGAGACAAAACGCCCTGCTCCAGCAGCCAGAGATTAATAGTTGACAGCCAGGAATCCACCATCTGGACATCAACAGGCAAGCGCGCTCACCACACCTTCCTCCTCCACACTGCATTGACTGCACACTGACTTCCCTGCATGTGCATCGCCTGTCCCCTGCTTGTACATGAGCCTGCTGGTGTTTTCAGACAGCCAAGAGAGCTGCTCCGTACCACCCAGTCGGGGTTGCAATTTATATTGAAATGTCCTGATGCTAAGCCCTGTAGAAGTATGAGTCATCCCCAAGGAGGACGGTCTTTGGTTAAGGCACTGACCAGGGATTCAGAAGATGCGGATTCAATTCCCAACTTTGCCATAGATTTCCTGGATTACCCTGAGCAAATCCTTCTGTGCCTCAGTTTCCCCATCTATAAAATGGGGCCAATGGTTCTTCCCTTTTCCTATCTATTTGATTTGGATTGCACGGTCTCCAGGGCAGGGACTCTATCAGTACAATGTCCAGCAAAATGAGGTCCTGCTCTTCCTTGTGGCCTCTTAAGTGCTAATATAATACAAATGATAAAACATCCCCCTGAATTATACCTGTTTTACCGAATAGGCAGCTGAAACAGAGTGGCTTAGGTCCGAGACAGTGGCAGAACCAGGGACAGGAGTCACAATTACTAGCTGGCTGCTCTAACCACTAGACAAGACTAGACTCTAATGCCATGAATAATTCCCACCGTGTTCCATCCTGTGTGGATGCTATCAGATGCGGGGTGAGGCATGGTGGAACATGCCAATGGGCTGAAGAATGGCAGCTGGGGTTAGAGGGATCTCCAGCTGCCTGGAAATTCATTTATTGTTTGTATTGCAGTAGCTCCTGGTGGGTCCCAACCAGGAATCAGGGCCCCACTGTGCTGTTGTACAAAACGTGCAATAAAAGAGACTGTTCCCTGCCTCAACGAGCTCACAACCCTATCACGTGGCAAGAGATAAGGGGTTTCAACAACAATAGTGGGTGGGGTAGGGTAGGGTAGAGGGACAAGGTAATCGTGTCACAAATCTGGAGAACTATGCAGCAGAGTCATAGCTGCTTGGAAAGTACAGAACTCCAAAACAAGAAGTCCCTACTATTTGACCTATAGGAGAGTCTCCTAGCAGTACAGGGCCTGTGACACACAGAGTCCAACATTTCTGAGTCTGTCCAGCCACAGCACACACATGCATGCTAGTTAATTCACGACGATATGAAATTGTGTCTATTATGTCTGGGCTTCTGCTTACGAAACCAAAACCATTCTTTGATGGTTTACTCCACAGCAGCCAAGGATCTCGTAGAGGTTGATCTGTGTGCATCACTTGCCGCACAGAACCAACTTCCATCGGCATTTTCTAGATGACGGACACAAAAGAGAAGAAATTCCTTAGTCTTGTTTTTCCTGGCTCAGAACATTATAATTATTTGTGTGTTTTGATTCCACAGGAAAACATGTCATTGGGCCACGTACCAATGGAACTGGATATTTCATGACACATATTTAAAAGCTTCTAGCATTACATAAACTGGCTGTGGAGCTGCCAAGTAATTTCTTCAGCTAATAAATATTTGTGAGATTGTTTGTGGGAAGAACAGAAAATGTGTTAATAATATGATCGCATTTCTTCCCAGCTGGGTAGAAAGTAAGACACAGGGGCTCTGTCAGTGACAGAGTTACTTCAGATTTGCACCAGCATAATCGAGATCAAGATTTGATCCTGAAAGTCTACAAGAAGCCAGGGCTACTTAGCTATTTATATCTTGCTGGGCTCTACTCTGGGCAGCAGCAGCAGTGACAGCTTTAGCTTTGCACCAATGAATCTCAAACACACAGTGAATTCAGACTACCTGCCAGCATCTGCTAGAAGCAGGCTTGGGGAGTCGCCCTGCTGAAGTGAAAGAGGTCGGCTCTGTGGCGGTGCAGCTCAGTTAAGCTACCAAGGGCAGTGTAATGAACCTGTAGCAGTGTATATACAGGCATCCTGGTTTTCAGCTCTACCGCACAGATGCTTCATGGGATGCACCACCCAAAGCATTCTGCTCCAATGGTTTAGGGCCCTGTTACTTGCAACACTAGGAGTAGTAATGGGGTCATAGTTGCCTTGTAGGTCTCCAGACACTGGAGATTTGACTTTCCATCCAGTGGCGCGCACTAGAGCACATGAAAGGCGTGATCAGCCTTTGTAAGAAACCTCAGTCCTATTCTCCACCCACGGTCCAGAAGCCATGTCATTCCCCCATCTGCTGTTCCAGAGGGTCTCACGTTGTGGACAGGAAATGCTGGCTGGCCACGTGGTGTTAATAGCCTTTTTATTTCCACCTGCTTTATCACACTGAAAAAGACAACTAAAAACAGGCATTGCCAACTCTCACAGTTTTACCATGAGCCTCACAATTGTTAGTGTGCTTCTTGCAGCCCCAGCTGTTTTTGTGCACATGCAGGATTCCTGCTCAATTTTCGTTTAAGAAAAAGAGAGTTACTAGCCCTTGTGGCTACAGGGAAAAAAAGCTTGAAAACATGAAGCAAGCTCATCCAAAAGGCTGGGGGGGAAAAGGGTACAGAAAAGAAAGGCCAACATTTATTATCTGAGATGACCTCATGATTGTGGGATAGAGACTCACGGTTTCAGGTTATTAAACCTCTTTCCATGTGAGAAATTACTGGGATTGTCTCAGGGAAGTTATTTGATCCCAAAGGGGGGTTGGGGAGGGTTGGTCCACTAAGCATTCTCTCTATTAAGATAGGCTCCATGCTCTGAAAAAGTTTGAGGCTCTCTGTCCTATTCCACCAAGACAGAAACGCTAATTAACACCATCCACCCGCCTCTGTAATTTGTTGGGACTCCTGCTATCGTCTCTCTATGACCAGTCAGCGCTACTGAAATCTTTCGCCCCCTTGCAACACCTTCCCTAGTAAATGTGCTCAGATTGTAGGTAGAAGTTCTGCGGGGAGGAACCATGATCTAAATGCAGATATTGAAAACTCAAGCTAAGATCTGGGAGCTGATGTGTGTTCTTCCTGGCATCAGATTCAGACGGCAGGATTCAGCCCAATAGCTTTAAAACAAGTTCCCAGGGCGTTCTACCCTCCTTTGTATTCCAAACACTGACGGACCATCAGGGATTGCTTTTCGAGGCCTGATTTTTAATTAAGCTCACAGAGAAGTCACCTGCCTTTAAGTGCAGCTCATTAGGAATCAGATTCAAAGCCCACTAAAGTCAATGGGAGTCTTTCCAGAGGCTTCCCTGGAACTGGATCAGCTTTTAGGCCTGCTAGTCAAAGAGTTTGCGGAGTGAGCCTCGGACTGATGGGCTATGGGTCATCACGTGCTTTTCCTTCCCATTCCTTTTTCTCCTCCATTCTTTCCCCTCAAATCTTGTTTTGCAGGAACCACGTGTGTCTTAACACAGGCCAGATTCCCGAGTTTAGGAGGATGTGCTTGTGCTCACACACAGTCCTCTGCAGAGATCCAGGCCAAGATTTCAGTGACTTATGTTTGGGCTCCCCACTAGAGACACTTTGAAATACCCACCACCACCACCTTTGAAACATCAGGTTATTTAGCACTTTCTGAACACCAAGATCCTGATGCTTTTGAGGATGGATGGCCCTCAAAATGGGGGGCAGTCAAAAAAAAAAAATCACACCTCACTTTTGAAAGTCTGGGCTTGGCCTCCTACACTTTATGCCTTCCCATACCTAGCCTGAGCAAAGGGGATCTGAATCAGTGCAGTTTTGTGCTCCACTGAAGTCCAATGGCATTTATACCTGGCGCCTATGTTAACGCGGCAGGTGCCCCCAGATCAGCATTCTTCACTCTCATACACCGGTGGTGATGTTTCGTATTCACCTTACACAGAAGAAACTTGTTCTGCTCCCCTAGGGACACCAGCCCCCCAGCAACCCCTGCCCCAGACACAGCAAATGACACCAAACCTCCGCAACTAAGTGCTGGGTGGGGTTAGCTTGGTAAATGGGTGTGTGCATAAAGGAGGGCCCTGCATGTTTGGAAGGGAGTCTGGGGGTGATGGAAGGCTGACATCCTTAGGGGCAGAGTTAAGGTTATGGGGCGTGGCCTTTAGCGTGCTATTGCTGCGGTGGCATGGACTGTTATGTGAATTCATTTTTCATTTCTTTGCTTTGTCACGTCTGGTGTGTGTGTGTCTACCTTAACTGTTGCACAACGAACTTGTGCATCTCACACTCACACACCAGCACTACATCACAGAGGCCAAGAGAAGAAGCAAGCTGTATCCAATTGAAACTGCAGGAGGGGATTCCGGGAGGCAGAAGGGAAGAATCCAGAGTGGCCAAGCCAGTGGCCCTGCCCTTGCAATGTATTCATGGGGAGTTTTAATGCCCGCTAAGCTTCCGTTCCCCGGCTCTCCCAGAAAGAGGACACATGAAGGAGCACAGCACCTCTAGTACCCTGCCACCTGCAGTGTTAATTCAGCAGACAGAGAGAAGAGCACTTGGTGTCTTTGTTGATCGTTCTCTGAAAACATCCACTCAGTGTGCAGCGGCAGTCAAAAAAGCCAACAGAATGTTGGGAATCATTAGGAAAGGGATACATAAAACAGAAAATATCGTATTGCCTCTTTTTAAATCCATGGTACGCCCACATCTTGAATACTGCGTGCAGATCTGATTGCTCCATCTCCAAAAAGATATATTGGAATTGGAAAAGGTACAGAAAAGAGCAACAAAAATGATGAAGGGTATGGAAAAGCTTCCATGTGAGGAGAGATTAATAAAACTGGTAGTTTTCACCTTGGAAAAGAGATGACTAAGGGGGATATGACAGAGGTCTATAAAATCATGACTGGTGTGGAGAAAATAAATAAGGAAGTGTTATTTTCTCCTGATAACACAAAAACTAGGGGTCACCAAATGAAATGAATAGGCAGCAGGTTTAAAACAAACAAAAGGAAGTATTTCTTCACACAATGCACAGTCAACCTGTGGAACTCCTTGCCAGATGATGCTGTGAAGGCCAAGACTGTAACAGGGTTAAAAAAAAAACCTAGTAAGTTCATGGAGGACAAGTCCATCAATGGCTACTAGCCAGGATAGGCAGGGATTGCTGTTTTCCAGAGACTGGGAATGGCTGACAGGATGGATCACTTGATGATTCCATGTTCTGTTCATTCCCTCTGAAGCGCCTGGCGCTGGCCACTGTCAGAAGACCAGATACTGGGATAGATGGACCATTGGTCTGACCCAGAATGGTCATTCTCATGACAAGTAACATGTAGGATGATTGTAACTGAGAAAGATTAGAGAGGAAAAAATATCCTTCTCTTTCTTCACCCCATTTATTTCCTGGAGGCATTTGACAGCTCTGTGCATACAGTCAGGGTCTCTGCTTCTCCAGGAGAGTCCATGCCCCTTTCTCCCCCTCATAAAGCCGGTAAGATTTCAACGCTTATAACAGCTCCAACAGTGTAGTTTTTAAGACTTGCCCTTTCTGTAACGTGAAGTTGCTTGGTTTAGAAGCTCTCAGCCCCATATACGTGGGAGGATCAAACAAGCAGCCTGCAATTCACACCCCTGCCTACTTGGAGTTTTCAAAGCACAGACAGGCTCTTACAGTCCCCTTCGCTGCAATATAACTGGACCCCGGGATGCCGACATCCCCCTAGAGATCCAGGTTTCTTTAGCAGTTATGTCAAGGCCAGATCCCCCCACCCCAGCAGAACCACCCTTAGGAGGTCCCGCGGTTTTCCCCTCAATGCCATTCTGAGAGCTGGGATAGGATTTCCCCACCCCCAACAACACAAGCCATGACTCTGTCCCCAGCAGATCACAGGGATCTGCAGTAAATAAGGGCCTGTGATGCCATACTGGCTCTGGGGCCCTTAGGGCCAACCCCAGCTCATTTGGCTCCACTCCCACCCTCACCTCCACAGCTTCTCTTGGTTATGGATGCCCATGGGACTGGCCTCATAAGAGGCTTCCTTAGCATGGAGATTCGCTAAAAAGCCGTTTCAGGCTCATTGCTACAAGGCAGTGGCGGGAGTGGGGTGAGGAATGTACAATGTGTCCAGCCTCACCCGCAGACAGCCCATTCTCTACCCTGGCCTTACCTTTTCTGCCCCTCTCCCCTGCACAGACCTGGGCCCTACAAAGAGATCCCTGTGTGGAATCCCAGGAAGCAGGAGAGGGGTAGCAGCGGGGAGGGGGAGGTGGTCAGATCTCCCCCCACACATGGTCCCCTCCATACGCAGATAGAAGGGCACACAGTCTGGGTCACAGTTTGAAAACCATGCGTTGACCAGGCTGTAACCTGGCTCGGCCATGACGGGTTAAATCCTACCCTGACAGACCTCATGCGGCCCCAGTGTCAACGCCACCAGAAATCTGGGACAACCTAGCCCCTTCAGGGTTGTTACGATGCTACCCACACTGGGATTCAATGGCATTCACGGGACCAGAACTCAGATCCACTTGATCTAAAGGAGAATCTCTGCCAGCAATCAGCAGGATAGAGTCCTGGATGCAGCTGGCAACTCTAATTTCTTCCATTAGGGGGCAGCTACCCACTAGCTAGTTTACTGCACTATGATTTTTACCTGGCCAATCTTTTTGATAGTTGAAAGAGGGTGTTTAATTTATAGTAATGCCCTCAAATTATTCTTAATAACGCCTGTTTCTAATATAGCACCTTTCATCAGTAGATCTCAAAGTGCTTCATAATCTTAATGTATTTATCCTCACAACACCGCCGTGAGGTAGGGCAGGGCTGTTATCCCCATTTTACAGATGGGGAATCAGAGGCAAAGGAAGGCTTAGTGACTTGCCCAAGGTCACACAGGAAGTCCATGGCAGAGCAGGGAATTGAAGCCAGTCTTAGCAAATGTCCTAACCACTGGACCATCCTTCCACTCTGAGCCAGGTCTCTGCATCTGTGCACTTGGATAATGTATTTGTGAATTTACAGGGCCTACCCGAGCAAGAACACATATGAGCCAGATCCTGTGTGCCTCATTGACACAAGTAAACTTTCCTCACACAAATAGGAGCACTGGGGTCATTGACTAAGAATTATTCAAGGGTTGCAGGACCGTGGCCTATAATTGTAACCTTGGTTTTTCCAAAGAACAGTCTTCAAATGTTTCGGGAAAATAATTCCACAAGTAAGCTGAACTCAGATGATACTGTCGCATTCTATATATGGACATGTAAAACCATATAGCCACTAGTAGTGTGCGCGCACACAAACAAGCAACAACACCACTACGCTGCACACGCAATTCTCCCCCGGGGAAAGGACAGGAGAAAGAATGAACCGTATGTGACAGATGTTAGTCACATTGCTTAATGTGCTACTGGAAGGTCCTCAGATACTGTAGTGACGAGAGCAGAAGGCGATCCTATATAGAACAGACTAGCTATAATATCTGCACCATTCCACGGCTTGGTACAGAGTTGACCAACATTTTATTAATAAATATTTTGTACCATCTTCCAGCTGAAGATCTCAAAAGCAAGTATTAATTAAAATGCCTAGTTCAATGAGTCCCTGATCCTTGATTGAGACCTCTAGATATTTCTGTAATACAAATGAATATTAACATTACACTGGGAGGCGGTAGGTAAGTATTTTATGGATGGTGAAATTGAGGCAGAGGAAAGCTAAGTGACTTACTTAAGGTCACACAGTGAGTCAGTGGCAGAGGTAGGAATACAGCCCAGGAGCTCTGATTTCCAAGCTCATGTTCAAATTTAGCTCAGTGACTCCCAATGTTAAATTAAATACATTGCTACTATCAATTCCTCCCCTAATTAAAGAGGGGCTCAGATTCTGTGTAAATACAGAATCGCCCCATTTGCTGACTTTGGGATCTGGAACACAACATGCCTCTTCTCATTTATCTACTTCTAACAGACGGCAAAAAACCCCACCACAGTCTAAGTGGCCCATGATGATAGAAAACACGCTAGCCTACACCAAAAAAATGGCACTCCTACGCTATTCTCACAGCCCTCATTCATCCGGATCTTCCAAGGCCTTAACACAGGATCCTAAAAACAGGACATTTCTAAGTGTCAAGGATTCTTTAAACATAACAGCTCATGACTGGCACCTATAAACAGTGTGAGCTCCGGTCATGGGTTTTTGATCATTTACTAGTCAGCGGTGGCACACACAGCCCTGTACGGGATACCGAGCAAGGCTCAGTCCCTGCCTGGAAGAATTTACAAGCTGGCTGGCCAGACAGACCATGATCTATACCATAGGAGGCCTTTCCTTCATCTACGGCTGCCCTTATTCACGCTAGATGCGTGGCTCACCAAAGAGGAGTCTAGCTCCCTTTTCTGATCCATCTTCTGCTCCATGCCAGGAGAACGTGAGCCACTCGGGATAGTTTATTTAAAAAAAAAAAAATTCAGGCTTCTCCCTCCCCCACCAAGGTCCCCCGATGCTGGCCATGATTGGCAGAGAGATGGTACCAAACCCTGCTGCTTGGTGCTTACACAACCCAGCTGAGCTACATCTGGGGAGAGGGGCTGGCTGCAAAGAGCCTGCGTGTTGACAGGGTGATCCCCAGCTCCTCTCTACAGAGATCAGAGGCCTCAAGGCCCTGCAGTGTGGCATGAAGTCCCCTCCCCACACACTACACGCCCCCAGTAAAGCCAACGCCAGAGGCGGGGGCTCCCCTCTGCTCATCTGCGGCTGACCGGGGTGCCCCAGCCAGCGCTGACATCACGCAGGGAGCCAGCGGTGGCGTGAAAGCGAACAGGAGCAAGCTGCACTGCGGTAAGGCTGCTGCCCTGCTCTCTCCTGGGGAGATGAGCTCTGAAACCAAGCTGGGAACATCACGCTCATGCCAGCGCCAGGCACCAGCCCACGCCAAGCAGAGCACAGGAGACAGGCCAGCCCAGCATCCCTTCAGGACGGCAACTTACTTTCTCCTCTCCTTGCCACGTAGGGGGTACAGGCCAATGGAAGGCCTGGCTCCCAGCATCTCACCGGGTTTCCAGTTGGGTTCGATGGCTTTCAGCCCCCCCACGACACAAACCGTTAGGCCGGATCGGCCGCCGAGCTCCACAGCGGGGGCACACAGGACAGCGGGGCGGGCAGGGCCACGCACAATCTTTTGGGGTGCCAGTGGGCCGGGGAGTCCACACCTAGCCGCGCTGGCACCCCCGCGTGACGTGGGGCAGCAAGGCGGCCCCGGGAGGGGCCCGGGTCCCTGGCCAGGCGCG